>PVJS01039168.1:0-19035 GCA_004027185.1 Glis glis
AAAAAAAAAAAAAAACGAACTATACTTTTCACTATATAAATACCATACATGTAAAAAATAATCAAGAATATACTGTAAAATTTTTGGGAAAATCATGTATTTGAAAATGTTTTTATAAAAATATACTATTTTAAAATAAAAAAGTAATTACTTGAAAGCTATACCGACTTTCTGGAACTTTAAAACTATGCATATTATATATCAGAATAATGTAAGGCAAACAATATATTTAGTGAATTCAACTAATAGATTGAGGAAATAGATATTTTTACTTGAAACATCTAAATTATGATTTATAAATTTTATGTGTTATATTAAACATTCATCAATCCATAACTCTATTATTAAATCTCTTGCAAACTAATCAATGACATTATCCAAATAAACTATAATTTTTTCATACTGATACTGGCAAGGTAAAGTTTAAGGTAATTGAAGAAATAAGTTGAATTTGTCATATAGCCTCTGGAGGAAATAAATATATATAAGCCAAGCAACATGAATTTTTAGCAGCCTGAAATATTTATAATGGTCAAACTTTGGTTTCTTGACTCTTGATATGATGAAAGGCTGTAGTATTTGTATTGCTTTTCTTATTTATTTATTATTTATTAATTTATTTTTTATTGGTATATTGTAATCATACATCTTGATGGGTTTCAGGGTGATAGTATACACGCACACACTAGTCAAGTAGCCCTCCCCCAATTCCCACGCCCAACTGCTTTACTTCTGCTTTTTTCTGTTGATTTATACAGTATTAGATTATACTGTATTATATTATACCCTTTATACAGTATTAGATTAATGTGGTTCTTCTTCAGAACAAAAAAGCCAACTAAATATATTCTGTTTCAATGATGTCTTTTGCATATCCTAACAACAGCTGGAAATATCGACAGCATTTGACACTAGCCAGTGGAAACCAGCTTGTCCCCTTGACTTGACCCCCTGTTCACTATGGGCGTTCACTAGGTGAACTGTTCACTATGACAGCTGCACAGAGTGCTTTTAGCTCCAGTGACCTGTGCCGGTACAAGAAATGAGCTTTGGAAATGGTCTTTATCCTTCCAAATAAAGTTAGTGCATCCAGATTTGGAAACTGACAGCAGTAATATCCCCCAACTAAAGCTAGAGCTTAGCCCTGTTATACTTATTAAAAAGCCTATTCATACAAATTAAATCCATTCCATATCCTGGCCTCTGATGACAGCTCCATTTTTTTTTCCCTGTCTGGTTTGAATTACCTCAAGTCTGTACCCAGAAAGAATTTATCCCTTTCAAGAGACTTCTCCAAGCCTATAATAAATTCGCATGGGTCGTCCCATCAATGTAGTGAATTTGCATTATTATTTCATTATGAGTAGGAAAGAAAGCGGATTAGATCTTTTCCAGCATTGGCAGGGCCTAATTCAACCTGAACACATGATTAAAGCTGGCATTTATGACTATAACTGTCAAAGAAAACTAATTGTAAACTGAGAGCTGTGGATAATTATGGCTTTTGCTATTAAACCATTTCTCTCCTATTTATCACAGAACCAACTACAGACTTTACTACTGTTTGCATTTAGTTCTCTGATTACTATAAACCTACTTATGCAAATGAAAATTGATATATATTCTCAAATTGAAGGCTTTGGGTAGGTTTAAGTTCAATCATGCCTTGGTATGCATGTTTTACTTTATTCTTTCCATTTTAAATATTTTGGAAAGAGTAAAGTGAAATTAAAAATCACTATGTCCAAGACTCTGCATTTTTAATTGTTTTAATTACAAATCTGAAGCCACTGCCTGGTAATTAGTTTGACAAATGTTTTTTGAACTACCTTTCATAAATTTTTTTAAATATACCCTTTTAAAAACATATATATAATTACACAGGTATGAATAACTATGAACTTAGAAAACACACACATACAAGTATGGATGCAGAAAAATATGTATCTAACACATACATACCATATGTATATAATAGGTATGTGTACATACACATACACATATATGTGTAGATGTATAGATGTATAGATGTATACATCTATATTTGTATCCGTATACAAATATATGTGTACATATATAAATATAACACATATCTATATATACAAATTAATATCCAAAAACATATAGATAATATTACTAGTAAACAGTGTAGGACTTTCATCACATACCATTTATCTTTATAATTTTCTAGGAAGCTGTATGAGATAGTGGTTAATCATACAAGCTTTAGAATATGTGTACTTAAAATTCAGTTCCAGTTTTACTGTTTGCCAGCATGGTGCACTTATACAATTTTCTCATTTTAAAAATGTATATACAATATTATAAGTAGGATAATTAAATAAAATAATTGATATAAACTAACTAGCATAAAGTAAATGCTCAATAAATATTAGAATTTAGCTAGTTTTATCAAATCCTATTCTTGTGACTGTAAATCATGGTGTTTGTATGAATTTTTGTAGCAATGCATTTTAAGATAGAAATGTAATAATAGTAATAAGTATAATTCAACCACAACTTCAATTTTATGGCATTGTATTCAGCACAGGTAATTATTTTAAACCCTAAGTAGAATTTAATTTTTGTAATTTTAGCAATTATTTACAGATAATAAATCAAAGAGGAAAAGCAAACTTCTGTCTAGTGCTCTGCTTTTCAATTCAGGAAATAGTTTCACTGAATTATACGAGATAGTACTGCTAGATGAATAGGATGAGTTATGTAATGGTAAAAGTAGGATATTTTTAAATATCAAACAGTGAAAAATGTTACTATGATGTTTACTAATAAAGTTGCAGTAGGCACAGTCACATCTGTATTTTATCCCATAGACCTGCATCTTAGGACGCAAAATGTTCATTCAGAACATACAATAACATTTTGAAAATAGGAATGGTTATGTAGAATGGTTGATTTAATTAGCAATATTGTATTTTATTATAAATAAAGCTCAAGAAAAGCTTAAGCTCTAAAATATTATTTGGGACCCTGAGAATTTAGTAAGTCTTACCTAAGTGACTACGGAAACCCCAGCACTACCTGGAGATGCTGATGCTCGCAGGTTTGTAGATTGGAGGTCAGTACCGTGAAGATAAGATGAGGCCTAGAGTCGATAAGAGAACTCTTGGTGCTTTGGCTTGCATTAAAGATTGGTGACTACAGAAAAACTTTAATATTTTTTCTTTTATTCTATAATGCCAATTGAAATAAAATCATTTTTAATGAGAGAGTAATGCAGGAATTTAACAAAACAGGAAAAACATGAAAATACTTAATTTTACTGTTTCCTACTTTCATTTTATTTTTTATTGATTGATTGATTGACTGGTTGATTGATTTAGAGACCTAAGGATTGAATCCAGGGGCATTCTACCTCTGAGTTACACCCCCAGCCCTTGTGTATTTTTTTTGTGTGTGTGTTTTGAAACTGTGTCTCTCTAGGTTGTTGAGAGTCTTGCGATGTTGTTGAGACTGTCCTGAAACCTGGGATCTCCTATCTCAGCCTCTGAAGTATTGGGATTATAGGCTTGTGCCACCATGCCCATCTCTTTTCATTTATGGAAGTAATGCATAAAATAAAAACCTCTACCTTGAAGTGGTAATTGCCACCAAAAGCCCTTGAACCCTCAAGATGTGTTATTCTGAATGAAACAGAACACTGAAAATTTAGCTTCTACAGGAAGTAAAAGAGAATAACTGCCCTAGGGAAGCTATGAATTTCTGAATAAGCAGGTACCCCTCAGAAAACAGGGGACTTAAATAAGCAAATACATTCTAGGATTAAACAGAATACTAGAATATCCTTCTCTGATGAATTTAGCACCCTAAACTACTAAAGACAACAATTGGTTTCTTGCTAGATAGTTTACAGGCAAATCCACGTTGATAAGCCCCACCCACATGCTCAGACCTTCCACTTGAATTTATAGCGTCCTACTCCTAAAGATGAGGCAGTAAGTAAAGGTCAACATACATGTAAGGAAAGTAGAGACAAGGAAAGAAATCAGTAACTTCAAGTGAACTTCATTGGTGTGTGGGAGCCTATTGGCTTCAGGGCAAGACCCAGTTGTTGATATCTTCTCCCAACTCTCCATTTAGTGACTACCTGCTGGTAGTTTGAAATCTGCCACTTTGGCATAGTTAGACCATTGAAATTGGCTAACAATATAATTCCAATGCTATCATTAATTGTCTTACCAATATACAGAAAGTATTGTATATGCAAACAACAATAGAATGCTATGTTTTTAATAAAGCAAAATCAGAAATTAAAGCAAAACTTTTAGAAATTAAAAATATAAAACCTGAAATGAAAACCTCAAAGAAATTTTTGTTTATAAAATCTTTGCTCCAAAAACTTAGAGCAAAACAAAATATAGAAAAGAAAAATATTAAACTACAAGTCTAGGTGTCCAAACTCCCATCTCAGTTGTAGAAACAAAAAAGCATCAGAGAAAATGAAGTAGAGAAAACAATAACATTATTTAATAATATTTCCGAGATCTGAAAAATAATGATTTTCCTAATTAAAAGGGCTCACCAAATATCCAAAACCATGGATAAAAACAAATATGTACCTTGATTCATCAACACTGAGTTTTAAATTATGATGACAACAAGAAAATCCTACAGGTTTCTCCAAAGTAAAACTGGTCTTGTATAAAGACACACACACACAAAAAAAAAATAGTTTTGGCTTTTCAGTTTCAACCTAGAAGGCTTGCAGGCAAAAAATCAATGCCACAAAAAGATTTTTTTTTTTTTTACGGTACCGGGGATTGAACCCAGGGGCGTTCTACCTCCGCGCTACACCCCCGGCCCTATTTTTTATACTTTATTTTGAAACCGGGTCTCACGAAGTTGTGGAGGGCCTCACTAGGTAGAGAGAGAGAGACAGGGAGGGAGAAAGAGAGAGAGAGAGAGAGAGAGAGAGAGCTGAGGTTGGCCGCGAACCCGGATGCTCCGATCTCCACCTCCCAAAGTACTGGGATTACAAGCGTGCGCTACCACGCCCGGCTCACAAAAAGATTTTTGATAAAGAATTCAATATTCTGTTAAACTTGGATACAGGATTAGAGAGAGTAAAGACAATTCAGGTGGGTTGCAAAGACTACTAGAGATCATCAACCTAAATGAGAAATGTAACATCAACCACCAGGAAACAAGGGATGGAAATGTGGCAGAGAGGGAAGGGGGATGTCTAATTTTCATGAAGTTTGAAATGTACATAATTGTTGAGCTGTACAGGTAGATTGGAACAGGTAAGAAGCAGCCAACAAAGGTTCTTTGAGAAAGATAATTGATTGAATACCTGCTGTGTCTGTTAGCATTCTCACTGCTGTAATCCAAAACACCTGATCATCACAACTTAGAGGAAGGAAAACTTTTTTTCTCACATTTCTGGAGATTTTAGGCGTTCAGTCCATGTTATGCCTGGTGAAGTCTGCAGAGCTCAGGGCATGGTGCAGGGAGCAGAGAGGGAGAGAGAACAAAGGCTCTGTTCTTGCATTACAGAGTCCAGATGCAGAGAGAGAGCTAGAGGAGGAGGAAGGACCATATATAATCCCCAAGACCACACTCCCAGGATCCCTGCTGTGCAATCAAGCCCCACCTCCAACATGGCTGCCTTGTCTCTGTGAGGCCCCAGGGGACATTCTAAATCCAAGCCACCATACGAAGCCACCTGCTAAGTCTAAATGTCTTTCAAGTAGATTGTTACACTTAGGTTTCTGTTTGAAGTTATTTAAGTAGAAATTCTTCAAACAGTGAAATGGAACAAGATAAAATTCACTCTGAGGAAAGTAAGAAGTTGTTGAGAAAAGTGAAGAATTGTATCATGATCTATGGCTCAATGGTGAAGAATACTTACGCAGTCATTTTTAACACTAGAAAATGTTCTTACCCAAGACTTGATATATCTTTATTGGCAAGATGGAAGGGAAGTATGCTTATTTGTTGTTTGGATAAGAGAAGGAAAGCAAGAGCTAAATTGACATCTTTCTTAGTGCAAAGTTAATAGATGGGACTTAAAACTAAAGATTCAGGATGTAACTGTATAACAATATCTTGTATAGATGTGGTGCTATATTTTAAAAATATTACCACAAAATTTCCTGGGGAGAGAAGAATGACAGGATTTGTGATAAATGTTTTAATAATAATCTTTATGAAACTTTTGACATTTCAACTTATGTGTATGTGTGATTTGATTTAATTAAGATACTTGATTATAAAAAAGTTACATGCATACATAGTACAGTGCAAAGTTTAGGTACACTGGCTTTGGGATCAGTTTGTGATAATTCTAGAATAATAAATTGCTAGATACATGATCCTAGGCAAATTATTTATTTCCTCTGTTAGTTTCTTGCTTTGAATAAAAGAAGATGAGCCTTTAGCCTGTTGTTAAATTTGGGGAGATTTAATGAAATATTCTGTGTAAAGAAAATAGAACTTCTTGTCACATACTATAGCTATTGTCATTGTTGGTGTTATTTCAACTATCACTAATATTACTGCTGCTAATACCTCATTATAATAGGAACATCTCTCATTCCAGACTTCCAGTCCTTCAGTTTTCCACCCCCAAACCAGTAATTTTTATGTCATCTCTCTCTCTCTTTCTCTCTCTCTCTCCATATATATATATAGTATGTGTGTGTATTTATATACATATGTATTTATGCAGATAGCTATAGATAGATATGTTTGTATATCTGAGTTGGTATATGAATATACATATAACTTTTAGTTTTTAAACAAGTGGAAATCTTACATATTTTTAAAGACAACGTATAGCTGTGAACCACTATGAATCTCTTTTTTCAAGATGCAATGTCTTGCAATACATGAATATACCATGCTTTATCTCCTCACTTGCCAGTTTATATATAGAGTAAGCTCAAAACATATTTTGGGAAAGTATTATGTAATTTCCCAAATGAGGTGGAACACATCTACAGTATACTTCCCTAGGAGGTGAATCACTAGGTCAAATAATAGGCAGTTTAAATTTTTTTACACATGCTATTAAATTGTAAGTCTTTCAAAATCCAAAAGTTAGCACATTACCAACTCTGTCAGTCTTAGTCATCAGAGGGCTGAGTGGATTAGAATTAATTGAGAGATTGTGTGAAGTAATACAATATGGGTTTTTCCCCATAAAATTAAGATAACATGTTTTACCAGGTTGGTAAAGATTCTAGCATGAGGCTGAAATTAATGAGTGAATGAATACTGATACAGTAATGTTCATTTATTTATTTGCTATTTTAACAAATATTAAGTACCTAGTATGTGCTGAGAGGTGATGGGCAGTAAGATTTCTGACAATATTACTAATTACATTACCAAATTTTCAAGGTTACAAAGTAGGAGCTACAGAAAGCTGTGATCTATTACAATTCAGGAGAAATTGGAAGTTTACTATTTGCCAAAAGTTTATTAAAAAACCTACTCGGACAGCAAAACAAGACCAAACAACAAAATCACAAAAATACAACAACAGAAAAATAAAAAAGAAAACAAAGCCTCAAAGCTTCTGTTTTTTTTTTAATTTTTTGCTTGATTATCTGATTAGTTTCTTCATTTTTTTCTTAACCTAAATGCATCTTAAACACATTTATCTTATAAGTTACAAAAATGTTTTGTTTAAAGTAATACAATGTGATTCTACTTCATTCCTCTGCCTTTGCCATTTTCTGACGTTTCCTTTGGGCATTTGCTCTTGTAATTATCTAGAGCACTATACAGCCCGAAATGCCCGTGAGGATCCTGGAAATGGATGTCCCTGTCTTCCCAGTAAAATCATTAATCCATCCTTTATGTTGATGTAGTAAAAGGAACATCAGGCATAGAATATATGAGAGGAACAAGTAAAAATGTTCAATTTATCAAGGTCTAAAATGAACCAAAAGCATGGAATAGAAAAAATAATGTATAACCTAATGAACAAGCGTTTAAATGAGAAATGACTGGGAGGTTTCCCTGACAGAGGAGTAGATGTGATTTCCATCAATTTAAAAAGAAAGAACGAAAAAAAAATAAGCCCACACTTTTCAGTGAGACTTTTAGAAATAAATGTCAAAAATGAAATATCTATTCATGTGCCCACTTTCAGACAGAGAAATCAAGATGATGTCAAATGTAACAATAATACTGAATTTCTAAGAGTACAGGAAGGCTTCGTGTGCTGAAAGTCGACTGCTCAGACAGAACTCACTAAATATCTGTTTGACTCAAACATAGTTTCTAAAGTATGCCATCAATTAAAACGCAGGAGATTTCTCATAAAATCCAAACTCCTAGATTTTCTGGAACAATCTGAACAGCTAGCACTGGGACAGAGACGAGAAATGGTGCACTTTTCCTAGGTTGCCACAGTCTTTTGTCTATTCGTAATAAGCCTGAGCCTGACATCGAGTATTAGTCCCTAGATAGCATTGTGTTTCCTGTTGTTTCTCTTTTCCAGGACAGACAATACTTGAAAATAAAAGAGAAGGCTTCATGTTTTAAGGAAAATGGGAGAGGAATATTTTTGTGGCAATGGACAATAGTCTTATTACTCTATGCAATATGCATGCTCTGAAGGTCAAGATGGCATTTTCTTAAGTCAGGTCAAACTTCCTCATTCATTTTGTTTTAACTAAATTCTGTTAACCTCCTGAAATAATACATAGAAGTGGTAGCTACATTTTAACAATTAAAATGTTCTCTTAAGTGTGTTTCTAAGGTCACAGGAAATAAGGGAGTAAAACTGCACAGGGAGCTGAAAGCTAAGTGGTGAACTGCATGGAAGCAACAATGGCTTGTGACATTTGGGTCAGGCAACTTATAAAAAGTGTTAGATTTTGTTTAATGTTTAGAGAGACAGCAAAAAAAAAAATCTTCACAAGTGTAAGGTGGATATTTGGAATTAAGAACCATCCTGTTCAGCTGGGGATGTAGATTAGTGGTAGAGCACTTTTCACGCATGTGCAAGGACCTGGGTTTGATCCCCAGTACTGCACAAAAGTCAAACAACAACAACAACAAACACATTCTGTTCAAAGAAAGATTCTTGTAGAGGTTAATCCTTGATAAAGGTGTACACAAGGAAAAATAAACTCTGCCCTGTCGTTCTTATCTTAGGAACTTTTATCTCTCTTATCCGAGGTCTAAAAATAAGCATATTTTGTTCTCAGGCATATTTCTCCTTCAAATCTATGCTGCTGGTACACACCAGGAATGTCCAATCATTTGAAAATGTATGGAGGTTAGAAATTTCCTGCTTTTTGATGAAAATCAAATACAATCATAATAGTGACAGGAAAAAGGGGGGAAGAGATGACTCATTTCCATGTAGTCAGACATCAAAGGAGAAGTATAAAAATCATGAAAAAATGGCAATATGAGGAAATAAAAAACCAATGGATATCATAAAGTAAGGGTAAAAAATAAAATAATCATGAAAGTAAGGGAGAAATATAAAGTACTATAAATGAGATGCAGAGAAGAGAAATAAGAAAGCAAGTGTGAAAAAGGGCTGGAAAGAATTACAACAAAGACAGGCAAAGAAGACCTAATATTTCTGCAAACCAAATAACATGGTCTCAATTTTAGAAAAAAAAAAAAACACGAGACACAAGATCTAGGAGATTTGAAAGGAAGCATTCTAGTGCTAGGAAGGTTTAAATTGCTTCTCTTTAGTTGTTTAAGATGAAAGTGACAAAAATATGTAAGGTACTGAAATTCTAAATAGGAAATTTGAGGGAAATCTAACACACACAGACATACGTGGTGTGTGTGTGTAGAGAAAGAGACAGTCACTAAAGAGAAACAGAGAGAGGTGGAGAAGAGAAGAGAGCTCACAGGCTCATTAAATGGAACATAAATTTTCTACAGGTCTGTTGACATTTCCAAAAGTTGGTCATATTTTTGGCCACCAAGAGACATAATCTAAAAATTACAAGTATTACAGACAATGTTCTTCAATAAAAAAGAAATAAATGCTGAAATTAATAATAAATCAGAAAACAAAACTATTCTTGAAAAATTTATTTTAAATCATTTATCTCTTCACATCTTCACTTTTTCAAAGCTCACTACCATGACAGTTTAGATCTTTTTATGGACTCCATTCTCTCACTCCTCCCAGGAGACTGTGGCTTCCTCCGGTTGGTTGGTGAGTTTGGAAGAACACCCTGCATAGTGGTTCACTCCCTTCCCCTTTTTTCTTGTGATCCGGGATGCCTGTAGCAGGCATGCTCTTGGAAGTTTCTCCAATGTTTAGTTTTACTGTGCAAGTCTTTCCTTGGTAGGCTGGGTGAAAGACTGGTTATGAATAGTTTTGGTGGAAAAATTCAAATTAAGGGTGTGTAAGATCTGTTTCATTAGTTTAGGAACCTTAGAAATTGAACATGAAATGGAGGAATTCAAAGATTACTGTTGGAAAGATTCTATTGAGGCTTATATGCATGATGTTAGGTTTAAGTTTTAATAAAATGAACTGATTTTTTTATGTTGGAGAGTATTATATAGGGTCCTGTGTTGGATGGTCTCTGTATGTGCTTCACCAACCCAGACTCCCCTTCCCCTTCTTCTTGCTTGCAACTCTGAGAATCATTGTAGAATACACTGGGTCTGTAATAGCCTAAGATAGGCAGGAAGTGCCCCAAATAGCCCTGACCATGTTACTGTCCCTCCTACAGGACATAACATCCTGAATTAGGAAGGAAAGCCTAGACAGCCCTGGAAGAATGCCCTTCAAAGCTTTGCCCAGTGGTCAGGAGTATATTCCTGCAGGCTGTCCTTGGGGATTGCTCAGCTGTGGTACAGAGTGGAGGATGTACAGTAAAGACCCTATCTGCCCCAGGAAGATTTCTTGCTCAATGTAGAATCAATTTGCTATGAACTGTGTGCTTGTATTCCTTGATTCCTATCTACAAATAATAAATTCACTTTGTATAACTTTCTGTTAGGCTTAGATGGGCAGAACTGGATAAGCTGCCCCAAATTCCACCCCACATTCAGAGTCAAAGAGGGCATTTTAGAAGAGATGATCTTGAATTCCTGAGCTTAGCTCACTGATTGAAGAACAAAAATCTCAAAGAATTGTTGAGTGTGACTTCAGGTGTTATAATCCTTGTGAGTAGGCATCCAGGTATTATATTCATGTACTAAGGGGTTGTGCCAGAAACATTCGTGAAAATAGGACTATAAATGATGTCATGCCGAGAACAAGTCATATAAGGGAGAGTTAGGATACTAGAATAAACCCAAGTCTAGATGAGATGGGAGAATATATCCTGGGTTGATTTACCCAATTTAAGAAAGTAATGGTGAAGATACCTGTTTCAACTATGGGATTTTGGGGAGAACCAAACTCAAGTATGTGGAACATAAAGCAAAGTAAAACATCATGTATCCAGTGAACAGCCCTAGCCCATGATGACAGAACAAGAAAAGGTGTCCTTTACTTCATTTTATTTTATTTTATTATTTTATTTTATTTTATTTTATTTTATTTTATTTTATTTTATTTTATTTTTTTGTGGTACTGGGGATTGAACCCAGGGGTGTTCTACCTCTGTGCTACACCCCCAGCCCTATTTTTTATACTTTATTTTGAAACCGGGTCTCACGAAGTTGCGGAGGGCCTCACTAAGTAGCTGAGGCTGGCCATGAACCCGGATCCTCCGGTCTCCGCCTCTCAAGTACCGGGATTACAAGCATGCACCACCATGCCCCAGCTTTTACCTCATTTTAAATGTTACAAACAAATAGGTAAGCTTTACTGGGAAATGTAAAGCAGAAGTAGGGGAAATTACATTAGAACATCACTCACTGCTGCACAAAAAAAAAACTGCCAAGACAAATGCCTCATAGAAACTGGATCATTCCTCCTCTTCCTTTCCCTTTTTCCTCCTTCTCTTTCTCTCCTTTCCCTACCCATCCATTTCTGCATCTCCATGTGGAAGGGCCTACAGGCTTTGACTCAGTGTTTCCTGTGGTGAGTGGGTAATTCTGTTTGATTAGAGCATTTAAATACAGTCAACTTTCTCCTATATCAGCTTTCTCAGCATCCTGCCAACAAGGGAGAGTGGCCCAGCAACATACTCCCCAGCTTGTTTTATTAGTGTTCACTTGGGAAAAACTCCCACATTCTGAGTCAGCAGTAGGACTTGGGGCAGCTCACAGCAATAGGGCAGAGCTGGATGTCAGGTTCCTGGATGGAGACTCAGACCTTGGGATGTTGTTTTCTTTAAAGTTACCTGATTATGGATACATTGAATCATCTGGTTATAATATGAACCCAATCTCAAATAAAAACTATGCTGTGGCAGAATCTTGGCTTCATCCCTATGTGGCCAGCCCAGTTACTGTCATTGAGTTTGGAAAGGAGTGTGGTACTTACTCTACCCTTGGCATGAATAAGACCTGAGCCACAGGCCTTTGGATTTTGATTTTATGACCCAGCAAGGTAGTGGCAGAACTCACCCCATCATTGTTCCTAGTTGGGAAATTACCAACCCTAACCCAGCATGCTGGGGCAGAGGAGGGGATATTCTGGCATCCAAGTTTTATAATTGACCACTTAACCACTGGACTTAAGATGATTTCCACAGGGTCTTGTGGATGGTCAGTTTTTTTCCTACAAGAAATCAATCTCATGCAACTTAACTCTTACCTCTCCATTAGTATAACAATGATATTTCAATCACTCATTTACCTTGTACCTCCCTTATCAGTTTAAATTGGTTAAAATTGGAAGGGAAAAGGGTTGCTGTTCCTTGGTCCCATCAGTCTAATACTTGTAATTTAATAGTTTTAAATATAAAAACTTCAAGATAAAATTCAATATTTTATTTTTATTTTAGTGAACAGAAAAATAATAAATATTAAGCGTCCAAATCAGTAACTTAGAATAGTTAAGCAGATAACTTTCAGAAAATAGGGTCTGAATTAGTGAAAATATGAACACAGATAAGGAAAAAGAGATATAAAAATGGCCAAATAATACAAAATCCAAAATCTGACTCTTTTCTAAAAAACAAAAAAAAATCACAAATACTAATAAATGGTATAGGGACATTAATAAGGTAGAGAAAATTAAAACAAGTGATTGGAAACTGGCTCGAATGTATGCTAATAAATTTGAAAAATGGCTAACATGCAAAAATATTTGGAAAAATATAATTCATTTAATGAATGCTTTGAGAAATATGTTTCCACTGAGGACATAAAAATATTTTCAAAGCAATAACATAATTCCTGAAAAAGTTTTAGCCTCACTTGGTTTTACAAAGAAATATTACAAAATAATGATCACAAAATACAATTATAACAAAGAAAGTATAAAATGCTTCTGAATTCTCATACTTTAAATATAAACTTGATTAGGGTTTTGATTTAGTTAAAGACTAAAAAAAACAATATATGAACAATAAATAAAGGATTTTTATGCAATAATTCTCAACAGAACATTAGCAATTAGGAATACTTAAGGGCGTAACCTGATCTAGTGAAGTTTATTCTAGAAGTAAATTGGTTCAATATTAAACATATATCAATGTAATTTATCATATTACTTGAGATGTACAAGAATATCATCTGAACTAGGCGTGGTGGTGCACACTTGTAACTCCAGTACTTGGGAGGCTGAGACAGGAGGACCGCAGGTTCAAGGACAGTCTCAGCAACTTAGTGAGGCCCTCCGCAACTTAGTAAGACTCTGTTTCAAAGTAAAAAAATAAAACAGGGCTGGAGGTGTAGCTCAGAAGTAGAATGCCCCTGGGTTCAATCCCCAGTACCACAAAAACAAAAAGAATATCATCTGAGTATATTTTCTGTAAAAGTTGAATATTCATCTGATAAAATTCAGTTTCCCTGTTTCTTTCATAAAATTCTCAAGGACAGAAAAAGTAGAAATAGATAAAAATTTTCTCAACATGATAAAATTTATCAAATTTTTTCATTTTTTGACAACACTAGGATTGAACCCATTTTCTTCCACATGCTAGGCAAGTGCTTTACCACTGAACTGTATCCCAGCCTGTGTGTGTTAATGTTAACCCAAAGGCAGCGTTACATGGAGACAAACTAGGAACATTCTTAGTAAGATCAGGAAAAGATGAAGATATCTTCCATTACCATTATTATTCAAAAATGTCTGTACAACCGCTATGGAGATCAGAATGGAGGTTCCTCAAAAGACTAGGAATGGAACCACCATATGATATAGCTATATGACTCCTTGATCTCTTTCCAAAAGAATTAAAGTCAGAATAGTATAGTGATACATGCATATCTATGTTTATAGTAACACAATTCACAATCGCCAAGTTATGGAACCAGCCTAGGTGTCTGTCAGACGAATGGATAAAAATCATCCACAAAATTATTTCATTTGCAGGTAAGTGGATGGAACTAAAGAACATTATGCTAAATGACATTAGCCACTCTCAGAAAGTCAAGGGTCCAATGTTTTCATTCATATGTAGAAGCTACAGAGAAAATAGGAAACAAAATGGAGTTGCAATAAATGAAGAGAGTTCAGTAGAACAGCGGAAGGAGATTGGGGAGGGAAGGGGGAAGAGAAAGATGAGGATTGAGGAAGGAAAGAGTTCAAGTAATGTTATGTCCATGTATGAAGGCATCACTACCAATCTTATTAACATGTACAGGGAGAGATGAGGGGGGCGCAGGGTGGGATGCAGAAGGAAATACATCAAGTAATATGTGCATGTATGTTTGTATCACTTTGAACTTCACTATGATATATAATTACAATGCACCAATAAAAATACAAAAAATTCTGTGCCCTTTACCAATAAAATTAGAAAAAAAGCATAAACGTAGCACATATTGAAAAGTTAATTATTAATATTTACAAAAGGTTTGATTTTACACGTGGAAAATCAAAGAGAATAAAGTGAAAACAATTATAGTGGAACAAAATTAGAATATACTAATCACTTATAAAACATGAATCATTATCATATATTTTGATAAGGGTAAGGCAAAATACTGTGGAGAAAAGTCCCACTTATATTAGGAACAAAATAAACTAAATGGAAAATTAACTTTGCAAGAAATATTTAAATCTAGATGAAAAATATTTTAAGAGACCCCTGAATGATACAAAGAAAGTTGTGAGCATAGAATGGTGAGCTATTTTCTTAGAAAGGAAGTCTCAACATCATGTCTTTTCCTCTTGTTATAATACATGATTAGTATTATGATACTTAAAAATTTCAGCAAAATTTTATTTGAAATTACTAGCACTCCCCATTAACTGCTTTATTACTCATTTCAGGCCAAAGGTGGACCCCCCTTCTCAACCTCTTGCTAGCGGGGCCATCTGAGTCATTTTGAACTATGAGATAAGAGAAGTTGGCTGGGAGCTGGTGGTACACACTTGTAATCCCAGTATTTGGGAGGCTGAGAAAGGAGAATCATAGGTTCTAGGAGAGCCTGTTTCAGAATAAAAGATAAGAAAAGGGCAGGGAGTATAGCTCGGAGATAGAATGCCCCTGGGCTCAATCCCCAGTAACACACACACACACACACACACACACTCACACACACACACACACACACACACACGCTCACACACACACACATACACACACACACACACACACATGCACACACACAGGAGAAGTTGCAAAGACTCTGAGTACTTCTCTCTCCCATTTTGTGACCATCTCAGAGGACCCTTTGTGTGGAGACAGTGGGGCTAAGGATTGTAACAGTCTGGATTTTTTACTTATTTTGTTGAACAAATCCATTTAGAGGAATTACTTGGAAATGAGCAAAAAAAAAAAAAAATGGAACTTTCTTCTTTAAGCCACTGAGAATTTGTTTCTATTTTTTTTCTACAATTCACTATCTCATTGTGACTAATATGGAGAAAAGCTGATATCAGAAGTAAGGTATTTTGAGAAGCCGGAGGTACAGGTCAGTGCTAAAGCACTTGCCTAGCATGTGTGAAGCCCTGGGTTCAATTTCCAGCACTGCAAGAAAAAAATGGTGAGCAAAACCTACCACATTGCCTGGTGCAGGTTCAAGGCCAAGACATGGTAACATAGAGAGAAAATAAAAAATGAGAAAGGCTCAGTGGTTCAATTCCCAGTATCACACACAAAAGAAAATATTTTTAAAAGACCATAAAATATGTGACATTATCTTAACAGGAAAAAATAATTCCAAATATAACATATGATATATACGTATAATATGAATGCAATGCCTCATTAAAATAGAGAAATGTTTAGATTAACAAATGGAATCTGGACATATGTTATTTATAGGTTAAATAAACAAATAAGAAACATTCAAAATATATGATAAACTTATTTTATCAAAAAGAACCAAAAAAGAAAACTATTTTTACCATTCCTGTTTAACATGGTAATGGTGGACCTATATAATGTTTATTGAAAAATAAAAAGGAAATAAAAGATATAGATTTCCAAACACCTAAAATAAAATGCATAAGGATATCTTTTTCCATTCACAATTATTATAATTTTTATAAAAAGCACAAGAGACCCTAGTGATAAATTAGTACTATTAATAAGAGTGTTTAGCACATTTTCTGAACCTAATATAAATTAAAAAATAGTACTTTTATGTACAATCAAGAACCATTTAAAATATTTAAAATGTTGTTTATAATAGGAACGCTCATTAGAAAGTATCTCAGATAACTCCGATAATTGCAGTGTAATAATGTTTATGGAAGATACTAAAACCTTTATTGAAAGAAATTAAAAATAAATATTATATTGAAATATATAGCATATTCATTAGGGGGAAATAAATGTCCTTCATATGGCAATTATCTTCATGTTAATTCATAAGTTCCTTACAATTTCAATAAAAATTCTCTAATTTTAAAAAAATTTGGCAAACGAATTCTCACCATTATGTGGAAAGGCAAACGACTGAGAGCAACCAAGAAAATTTTGTAGAAGGGCAATTTAGTGAGGCCTGTGCCAGCAGATGTTAAATTGTAATACGAAACTCTAGTTATTAAGTATCTTAGACAAAAACTCTTTTGCCACGATTATCTATATTAAAAGGAATAAAATTCCAACCTCATTTCATAAACTTTAATGCATTAAAGTTATATAGAACACCGTTGGTGGGGTTGCAAATTAGTGCAACCACCTTGGAAAACAGTATGGAGGATCCTCAGAAGAATGGGAATGAACCTACCATATGACCCAGCAATACCACTTCTAGGCATCTACCCAAAAGAACTGAAACCAAACTACCAGACTAATGCATGTGTATCTATGTTTATAGCTACACAATTCACAATTGCCAAACTTTGGAACCAGCCAAGAAGCCCATCAACTGATGAATGGATTACAAAACTATGGGATATGTACACAATGGAATTTTACACAGCCGTAAAGAAGAACAAAATTACATCATTTACAGGGAAATAGAGGGCACTGGAGAACATTATGCTAAGTGAGATTAGTCAGTCACAAGAGTGAAAAGTCAGATGTTCTCCTTAATATGTGGAAGCTAGGGAGAATGAGACTTAGAAGGGACTCCAGACAAAGAAGAAGAAAACTTTAGATGAGCGAGGAAGGTGAGGGAGATGTAGGGGAGGGGAAGAGGGAAATACACTAATGCATAGGATGTATATACACAAATTTATCAGAGTTAATCACTATGCTGAGCTTGAAAAGGAGGGAAGGGGGAGGGAATAGGGTGGGATTTGAGGGAGGGCTAAATAAGCGATGTGTGCCTGCATGCTTCTGATACCCTGACACTTATCAAAATGTATAACTACAATGCACCAATAAATTAATATATTAAAAAAGTTATATAGAAGTTATATAGAAAAATATATGGTTTTGGCAGGGAAGAAATTTAAATAGCAGATACAAAAATGAATACATTTAAAATGGATAATTCCAATTTATAAGGTAATTATGAGCTGGAGAATCATTTGGCAATAGTTGTGTGGGTTGTGGTTTGCCCACTCCTGCTTTTCCCCATGTTAGCTTCTCTATACCTGAGTGAGATGGACAGGGAGGGTAATTCTTTTTTTGTTTGTTTGTAGAGAGAGGTGCTGGGAATTAAACCCAGGGCCTCTTGTATGCCAGGCAAATTAGTGCTCCACCACTGAAGTACATCCCCAGCCCTGTGCAATTTTAAAGATGTACCCACCATATGGCCTAATACTTCCACCTCAAGTTACAAATGACACAAAATCTATCGCATATTTGTACCAAAAGACTTAGGTAGACGAGACTGTTTCTAGCAACAGCATTTTTAATTGGTGAAAAAACAATGGAAACAAGTAAAATTTCCATCAGCAAGAGAATAAGCAAATTGTAGTTATTAATACAATGTATTTATACACATAAGTGAACACAATTCATTGTTATACATGATAATACAAGTGATTATTAGAAATAAATACTGTATAATTTACAGAAATGAGGATTTATTTTATAAATAATATTTGTACAAAACAATATAAATTTTGTATATACATGCCTTGCAGAAAAAAGTATATAAAAAGCAATAAATGGGAATAACGACCCAAATTTTCAAAATTGGTTAATAGCATGAGAGAAGGATGAAATGAGATCTCTGTGGGTAACATTTGTTGTTTAAATATTATATGCAAACTGGATTGAGGGCATACAGTTTTTCTATAATAGTTTTTAGACTTTAAGGATATAAAATATGTTTCATACTAATCTTTTATTTAAAAACACTTAACATAAAAGGATGTTTAATGTTTAAAAATAGTACAAATAAGACAAACCCAAATAATTTAATAAAATTAAAACAATAAAATATAAAAAGTATATGTGTGAGAAAAACTTTAGTTTTCCTAAAAATGTTTTAAAATCATAATATAAATATTTAAACATTTTTAAATAGTCTTGGATAGTCTACATGTATTTTAAAATAAATACTTAATGCATTTAGTGTGTGGTACTGGGGATTAAACCCAGGGACATTCTACCTCTGCGGTACACTCCCAGCCCTTTTCAATTTTTTTTTTTTTTTTGTGGT
>PVJS01039169.1:0-19031 GCA_004027185.1 Glis glis
GAGGCCCTCCGCAACTTCATGAGACCCGGTTTCAAAATAAAGTATAAAAAATAGGGCCGGGGGCGTAGCGCAGAGGTAGAACACCCCTGTGTTCAATCCCTGGTACCGCAAAAAAAAAAAAAAATCCTTTTTTAGCTAATTTCAAGATCTGAGTCACTTCCGGGTTATTTCTCTTAAAACGGTCATTTTTCTTAAACCTTCATATTTTGAGTAATTTCAGATGTACTGTGAACATTGTAGATGTTATATTGTAGAAGCAATACATTCTGTCATATTTCTCCAAGAGTGAAATTTTTGTTTCTTCAGATAACTGGACTCACACTATTTCTCCAGAAGTAACCCAAATGTCAATTAACTTCTTCTGCCCTTTGCCAAAGTCTTTCACACACAGAAATGGTTCAAATGTCAGAGATTTGACAGAGTTTATACATAGAGGTTAGTACCCCCTCTTCTCTATTTCCCCATTCACTTTCTACTCTCTGTGATTGCCCCAAAACTATCTTCTGATTTTTTAGGCCAGAAAACCTTAAATATTTTCTTTTGGAGAATTTTGGAATTTTCTTGACTTCCTATTCTCTCCTTCATCCAGTTTAATAAGACATGCTTATCGGCCCTACCTTTAAACACATTCAAAAGCTGATCACTGCACTCACTTCCATTGTGGCTACTATCATCCCTTGTTTGGATTACAGCAATAATCTCCTGACTACTCTCATTATAACTACCCATGTCCCCTAGGTCTGTACTCATCAGAGCAGGAGAAATGATCTTTTGAAAAGATAAATCAGAGCAACCCATTAATAGAGTTCTGTTTCACTCAAAGTAAAAGCCAAATTCTGTAAAATGAGCTATAAGCCCCAATGAAGTGTCATCCATTACCTCCCCAACCTCTTCTCTTATGACTCCCATGCTCTTTGCTTTTCCTCAAATACGTCTGGTGCACTCTACCCTTGAACTTTTGCTCCATCTGTTCCCTCCTCCGAAACAGTCTTGACCTGAGGACTGCAATAGCTGACCTCCTCACCTCTATCAAGAATCTGCTTAGCCAGTTGTAATGGCACACACCTGTAATCCCAGTACTTGGGAGACTGAGACAGAGGATTTCAGATTCAAAGCCAGCTTCAGCAATTTGGCGAGGCTCTCAGCAATTTAGCAAGACCCTGTTTCCAAATAAAAAATAAAATAGGGCTGGGGGTGTGGCTCAGAGGTAGAGCCCCATGGGTTCAATCCCAACACCACAAAAAAAACATCTGCCTAATCTTACCTTCAAAATGAGGCCTCCTTTGTTCATTCCTATTTAATACCGCAACTTTCCTGCTCCCTTTTTGTGTCACCCTGCTAAAATGAAAGCTACATGAGGTCAAGATCTCTGTTCCCAGTCTATCTCAGGTATCTATAACAGTGGGTGGTGCATTCCAATTCTTGAATAAATATATGTTGAATAAAAGAATGTTGAACTTCCTACCCCCCTTTAGTAGAAAATATAATCTTAGTTATTTTCCGCTGACACTGATCATTTCGGGTTTAAATGTTGCTCATTCAGATTTCCCCCTTTTTTTTTCTCCTCAAACTGATACCTATTTTTCAGGGGCTGATGCAGAGGGGAGAGAGGTGTGGGGGTGTCTGGGCTGTGGTTGTCCTCTGTGCTACATCATCATCTGCGGATATGGCCTCTGTCTCCCCTGGCCTCTGTTCCTGCTCTTGTTCCTGCTGCCATTCTCTGATATGTCTATCATTATTTCATGGTCTGCAGTAACATCAAACAACCCAAACCAAGATACCAATGTAGTCTGCTATTTCTTTCAGCTAATTTTGTACCTTCTTTGAAGGCAGTGGAAAGTTTGGGCTATTTTTCCATTCTTCTCTGGAGTCACAAAATCCCCCAAACCGAAGACTTTATTATCTTGGATGACACAAAAAGCTGCCAGGACTAATACCCTTGTCATCATGGGAAATACCTACAGGAGAAGGGCCTGGTGAACCCCAGAACTAACTGGGCCCCTCTATCTATATCAAAACTTATCTTGTGGGGTTTTATCAATGCCACCTCACCTTCTTTGAAAGAGCTCTGGGAAGGGAGAAAATGCAGAGTGTGAGTCCAACCCTAAGCAGGTTTCTCCATCTTCCTTCCTGTCCTTGTCAACTCCCCCACTATGGTTAGAAGTTCTTGGCAATAGAGGAGGTTAGAACTGAATAACAAATATTCTTTGTTCTTTTTGTATAAAAAGCAAAGCAAAGCTTTTGAAATTAAAAGCCAAGAAATCCTTGGCTGCCTTTTCCTTTTCTTTTTCAGTTTTCAATGTGCATCCAGTGACTAATGTCTGGATGCTTGCACTAGAGAAAAGGGTTTCACAGCCCAAGGAAAGGAAATCAAATTTTAAATGTCGGTGAATAAGGGTAAGCAGGGGAAGGAGGAGGGGAGAGTGAGGAGGAGATTTCAGTTGGCACTTCAAAATATTCACAAAATTTAGCTCTAATCTTCATCACTTGAACAACTTATTATACCTGTCTTAGCCTTTAGTTAAAAATAATCATGTAACAAAGAGAATAAAAGAAGATGAGAAAATGCAATTAATCTCTTCTCACAAGGTAGATTTCACAGTAATGCTGAACTTACCCACTGTTTTCAAGAAAGCAAAGAGCAAGCCATATGTCAGCTTTAAAGATCTGATGAATTAAGAAAAAATCAAAAGGAATAAAAGTGTGACTGCCTTCCTGTCTGAGCCTAAGAAGGGCTTAGAGATGCAAGACACATAGGTGAAGAAAGAAAAAGAATTATCCTCCTTTGACATGAAGTATCGGGAAACAACGAGTATTAGCATCATATAAAGCCAAACTCTAAATGAAGAAATTCTTAGCCTTAATGAAGGTCATATGTAAACATACAGAGAATTCCACACTAGTTTTAAAAGGAAACTTGGGAAATTAACTTCCACACATGATTAACTTTGAGATTTTTAGAGGCAAGTAACTGCTTATATCCCAAGTAATATTATTTAAAATTTAAGCTTCCTTTATAATTAATGAAGCAATTCAAAGTGACTACCTTTTTATTGCAAGAGAGCAAATTAAAAGGAAAAGTTCAATCCTCAGGATATTTGTACAAGCTTTCCTTTCGCCAAGCACAATCTCTGGAGCCTGAGGCTCTGCCTCAGCTCAAATGGCATTTCCTCAGAGAAGCCTTCGGGATAGCCCGGCCAAGAAGTTCAATTCCACCTCACCTCCATTAATCACTAATCCTGTGGTCTGTTTGTACACTTTTAAATTATTTCTTTATATATTTCCTTTTATCATCTGCATTCAGTATCAAATTATAAACACAAAATAATCTATGATTCTACTTAACTCTTCAAAGTACGTTCTCTCAGTATCCCCAGAGGATTAGTCCTAGGACCTCCCCTTGCATACTAAAATCCACTGATACTCAGGTTCCTTATATAAAATGATGTAGTGTTTGCATATAAGCTATGTGCATCCCTCGGCATACTTTAAATCATCTCTAAATTACTCATAGTACCTAATACGATGTGAGTAGTTGTTATACCATATAGTTGAGGAAATGAGGACAAGAAAAATATCTGTATGTGTTCAGTACAGATTTTTTTAAATTTTATATACTTTTTGTATATTTTATATATTTTTCTTGCTCTGGGTTGATAAAATCTATAGATACATAACCCACATAACCTTTTTAGGTTTTATCTTTTTTTCAAAATTCCATTGCTTGTATAATTGTTTATGATGATGTCCTGGTAAATATTTAACATCCTGCTCTCTGAATAGAAATATATATATATATATATATATATATATATATATATATTGTAAATTTAGCAACATAAAGGATCATAACATATAATTGAAAAATAACAATAAAATACGCAAAACTCTTTTTAGAAAATTCAATGTAGCCAGTTAATTCTCATAGAATACTTCCGTTGATTTTTTCTGAACTCTTGTATCCAAAGCCAATATATTTGAAAGTGGCAAATAAGTGTAATTCCAGTGTATATTTCAGTTGACATTGTTGTTTATGTGACTGAGTAAAATAGAAATGACAACAGAGAGACATATGTCAGGACTTCACACAATTGTTAATGATGTGAGCAGTTTTTTGCTGAAGCAGATAATATATAGTTTTCAAATACTGGAAGAACTTTTTTCTCAAATTTTTGTGGTCTACACAATATAACAGCTGTACGCACAACACACTTTTAAGTTTAATCTATATTACAAATGTTCTTTATCATTTTCTTATGTGTAGATCAGGAGTATGAAAACTTTAAAAATAAGAGTAAAGAGCCGGGCGTGGTGGCGCACGCTTGTAATCCCAGTACTTGGGAGGCTGAGACCTGAGGATCCGGGTTCTCGGCCAGCCTCAGCTACTTAGTGAGGCCCCTCTGCAACTTAGTGAGACCCTGTTTCAAAATAAAGAATAAAAAATAGGGCCAGGGGTGTAGTTCGGATGTAGAACGCCCCTGGGTTCAATCCCTGGTACCGCAAAAAAAAAAAAAAATAAGAGTAAGGAATAAGGTAATAAGGAAACCAAATATATTTTAAGACATATTTCTTAATCACCTTTTTAACATGCTGATTTTTAGATTATATGTAATTTCTTGAGCACTTATTGTTACCTAGAAAACTACTGACATAAAAATTATAACAAGCATTAAAGAATTATTACTTAACTGACTTCTCTAAATATGAGTACATACTAACAGCTTTTACCATTAATAAAATAGAACAACTCTATAGTATTGAGACTTTTTCTTAACATAATTCATCAAAAACTATCCTTGTAAGTAAATTGAAATTCCATTATGAACAACTCTCAAAATTTTAGAAGTGACTATAATAAAGCTGTTGGACAATACATATTTAACTCAGCTACAGGGCAGTATAAGTATACAGTATTTCAGCATCATAAAAATCATAGTAAAGAGCAATGATTAAAATCCAGAGCATTTAATTCTTCACTTATATTTAAAATCAAATTAAAACATATTTAAGGAAAGGTATACACTTTAAGGATATAACATAGTGTTTATCCACCTGGATTTCATCAAAGTCTTAATCTTCATTGTTACATTAAGCCTTAAAAATTACTTTCTTTGGTTCAGGGGGATTAGGAAGAAATCTGTCTTCACTATTCCATTAGCTCTAGTAGTAGATATTAAATCTCCTTCTTGGAATTAAATGTCTTATGAATGTGTAAGTCAGAAAATGAATTTTTGGTGAATATTTTCTTGAGTAACTTTGTGTTTCTAATGTGATAATCTGAATGTTATCTTTAAGCCACAATTAAACCACTTAAAAGTACCTTCAAGCTGAATAAGGAAGTTGAACAAAGATCTGTTTCAGTTCTAAAGTACTATGATATCACACGTTAAGCCTTTTTTAAATTTGAGCCCAAAAAGCTCATAACAATTTTTTTCTGAAGTCAGTAGAGATGTCATATCTTTGATCCATTAAGAATTTTAAAGTTATCCACTGGTTACTCAGTACCAAACTCATGATAATTGTCAGTGACCAATTCAGTGTCAATTTTAGACATTCTATGACATGAAAATGCATAAAATAAATCTTTCCTTTTGGGGCTCATAAACTGGTTTTGAAGGCAAATGTTCAAATGTGTTCTAAATTGGTTTGGTAAAAAGTATTATTATTGGAATAGCTGTACAAAGTTCTTATTTTAGAGACAAAAAATAACAATTGGGTCCACGTTTGTCAAAAATACGTATCACTGCTGTGGAAAGAGAGTAGAATCACTAGTGGGACACAGATGTCAGAGAGAAGAACACAGGAAGAGAAAGAGAAAAATCCGCATTCAAAAACCAACTCTGCCATTCTTATGACATGTAATGTGAATGCTGCAGGTGCTCTCAGTTTTTAACGTTCTTTGTGAAGAAGTCCTATGACTCATTTGCTCAGCAGAAGGAATCTAGAAATTTGGTCATGTACCTACAGGATGAATTACTTTCCGTTTTAGTGACTCATAAACACACAGTAAAGCAAGCCCAAAGTGGAACACTCCCGTATAAACGTATTGACTAAGGATATACAAAGCTTTGGGAAAGCAGCAGCCATATGGCTTTGATTCTCCACTCTCTGTGGAACTGGCCCTACTACTCCTTCCAACCTCATTAAAGTGAGAATAAATATCCCTTCTGGAACTGTTAAGACCACAGTGAGAAGAAGTCTTCTAGTGACTTTAAAACAGATCAGTACCAAGGCATTTGAAGTAGTATGGCTATTTGATCCATACTTCTTTGGTCATCACAGATATGTGTGAACTCTCCATCTTTCTGCTGTGTGGGCCCAGTTAGACCTAATGAACTGAGCTAAGCTTAGGGGCCACAGGAAGCTGTTGAAGCTGCTGATGAGCCTCCTACCACAGCACTTTAGGAGTCATTCTACCTTAATATTCTGCAGCCTCCCCAGCCATGCTAATGGATAGAAAGTGGGTGCTGCTAATCTCAGAACCCTTATTTCCTCCTCAGCTACTTCCCTCTACCTCTATAGCAAGGAGAGAATTCTCTTGTCTGGAGAAAATCACCACCTTCCAGCAGCACGTGTTCAAGATATGGTATCTATACCCATGAACCCCCTTCTTTTTAACTCTTTTTTCATTCCTCCCAATTCTTCTAAAGACTTTGGCTTTCAGAAAATCCAGACAGACTTGCAGTCTCATTTTTATTCCATCCATGTCTGATTTGATGACCACAATAAAGAAAAACCTCCTTCAATGGACAAAAGGAAAAAAAGAACACAAGAAGAAAACTATAAATTAAAATGTTATCAGCCCATAAAGGTATGCCTTCACTTTTTTTTATTTCACTAAAATCATTTGAAGTACATGAAGACTCTTAAGAACACCCTTTAGTCGAGATGTTTTGATTTTGCAAGTCATTATTTTAGAACCAGGTATACCTGTGTTATTCAGTTTTTTGTCACTGTGACCAAAATACCTAACAAGAACAACTTAGAAGAGGAAATGTTTATTTTGACTCACTGTTTAAGAAGTCTCAGCCCATGATTGACCAACTCTATTACTCTGGGCCTGAGGTGAGGCAGAATAATGTGGCAGAAGGGTATGGTGAGGGAAAGCTGCTCAGTTCATGAAGCCAAGAAACAGAAAGAGAGAAAAGGGCTGGGAACAGATACCGTCCTCAAGGCCTGGCCCCCAGTGACCCACCCCGCCAGTATGAACCTGGCTGCATCAGGAACAAGGATGCAGCACACACATGAGCTCTCGGTGGGACATTCCAAATCCAATCATAACAATACCCTTTATGGGGAGGTAAAGTATGGGAGTGTATGATTTAAAAAAAATGGTCCCTGTTTAGCTGTTGTTACCTCTCCACATTTTACATTATAGAAACCTGAGTAGAGAAGAGCACGGTGCTAAGAAAGGCCAACCTTCTGCCTCAACTAATCTTACCTGGGAATAGAACTCCAAGGATGCTCAATCCCTTCTTTATTTAGGTCCAAATGGTATAATATCCTACCCTTACCAGCCCATGTGTTTCATTTGCTTATTTCCATGCTTAAGTATATCGTTGAATATTGTAACTGTTTTTCCAGTATCTTCAGCCTTCTCCGTCCCCCTTGGATTTCCACTATTTTGCATTGGAACAGGGTTTACTCTCTTCATTATTGAAATAGAAGTCTTTCCTCTGCCCTTGAGCCCTTAGTAAGCTACCACCCAATTCATCTTTAACCTGCAGATACAAACTTGATGAAAATGTTAATAGCTTGTCTCCAAAATCACTCCTTCCAGCTTTCTTTCAAACCATCAAAGTAACAGTCTATAGAAGCAGCTCCTACCAAGGCAACTTCTTCCAAGGTATCCAGTGGGAACTTCTCAGTTCTTACAACATTCCTAATTCACTATTTCCTGATCTGTGTCCCCCTTCGTCTGTTAGCTCTGTAAGGTCACCTATACTGGCAAGTCCATACTACCTACTTCAAAATATGTTCTCTAATGAATAGATAATAGAAAAGTACAGATGAATGGATTACAAAATTATGGGATATCCACAAAATGGAATTCTACTCAGCAATAAAGAAGAACAAAATTATGACATTTGCAGGAAAATGGGAGGACCTAGAGAACATTATGTTAAGTGAGATTAGTCAGTCACAAAAAGTGAAGGGTCATATGTTTTCTCTAATATGCAGAAGCTAGGGAATGATTGGGATACCAGAGGGACTCCAGATAATGGAGGAGAAACCTCAGTGGAACCAGGGAGGTGGTCTAGGGGAAGGGGATCAAGGAAGGAATTACTACCATCGGCTTTGTGTACATATGTGAAAATATCAATGTCAACCTCAGTACTCTGTATGGGGAGAGAACCAGGGATGGGGGTCACCAAGTACTGTGTGCATGTATGTCACTGTCAACATGATTTACATTATGATGTGAGACTATAATGAACCAATAAAAGCATATTAAAATGTAAAAAGTACAGAGAACAGTAATTCTACCTATCTCATCATTTCCAGGAAGAAAAATATATTCTTTTTAAAGATAAAGATCTAAGATATCAGCCTGAAACTAATTCAAATATGCCTAGAATTTTAGTCTTGTTTGTTTTTGTTGTCTTCTGTTGCTGGGCTATTGCTATTGCTGCCTATTGATACAGCAATTGTGAAATGTTTCTTCACTGGACCTTAGGGAAGGCTTTTTGAATATTCTCTTCAAACTGATTTTCTACCCCTATTATTCTTGGGAATCAGTTCCAAAATAATAACAGAAAATCCTATTAAATCACTCAAAATATTTAGCTGTAACTAATCTTTCTCAGGCTCATCATGATACAAATTCTCATATTATAAGATTTCAAGCTATTTTTACTTTGGTTATTATATTACTTTTGAATTTATGGTACAGAATTTTTATGGCATGGTAATCATGTATCTTATGTTCCATTTTTAAGAGAAGTATCTTATCTTAGCAATAATTCAATAGATACCACTTATAGGACCAAAACAAGTTGCCTACAAGTACACTTAAGAAAGTAATCTAAGGAGGCAAAACTCTTTTTCCCATTATCTATCAAATAGTATTCTTATGTTTCTTTTCTAGGAAGGTCTCTCTGGGCCCCAAAGAACTGCCTCTTCTCTGCACCTTTTCCAGAATGCTACTGTTCTATAGATAGTGTTACAAGGCAAATGTTTATTTCCCTCCCCTTTATTTCAGGCTGCAGAAGGAAAAAGAGTTTACTCTTAATCATCTGTGTATCTTTGTGATCAATTGCAGTGTCCTGTATAACCCAACAATATTAAAATGATGAAGATAGCAAATTTACAATCCACCTACTTCCACAATTATGCTGATATGGTCTAAACCAAACATTTATTAATAATTGAAATGTCAGTGTTCACTGGTATAAATAACACCCAATGTGAAGTGTAAATGATAAAAAGAGGCAGGACATTGGCAGAAAGGACACGATGCTTCTCCTGTCCTTTAGTCCCATATACACTGTGATCTCCTACCTAGTTTTTCTTCTCCATTTCCACCATTAACAGCGGAACACTCTGTCCCTGAGCCTCGCTGATCTGCCAGTGAGCAGTCTTGTTGGAGGACTCTTGCACTGGTCTGCATACATCACTGAATGAGACAGCTTTGGCACCAAAGACCCTGAGAAATAAATCATGGTATAACATTTCAATTACCTTAAGTTCTCTTTCACTTTACTTAGACGTAGAAGCCAAAAAAGTGTAGGCTCTGAAAGGTGGCACTAGGACTGAGACCTTCATCCCTAGACTCAGATACTCATGTACCACCCCTGAGCTGTGTGATCCAACAAGGCAACTTATGGTCTGGTACTCACTCCACGCAGGAGGAGTATGCAGCATGGATTCTCTATCTGATAACCTATTTGGGTTACTTTTATCTCCTATTGCTCTTGCCTGGAGGTATAAAACCAAAAGCCTTATACATGTACTCAGAGATATGTAGCCACATGTTTGCCTGACTGAACACACTTTTCTAAGTCTGGTCCTAAATTTTCCTGACTTCCTTGTCTACCTCTTTTTAGGTAGAATGATAAAATCCATTCAGCTTTATATGAAGTACTGTGATAGTCCTAACCTTAAAACTCCCAGTCTCATAAGCTACCCTGATACTGTGGTCCAGGGGAATTTCTTAATAATCTTAGTTTTCATATCCCCACCACATGACTAAATAATCAAGGCTTAGTCATGTTTCCAAGACAACACACTTTGCAGCTTTCTATTGCCTTGTGTCACCTGATATCCATATTGTCCACACTGGCGTGGAAGCTCTTTTATCCTCGCTTTTTGTGTTTTCTTTTTTCTACTAAATATGTTTTTATCATTACTTTGTACATTCCTGCAACTCCCACCCTTCTGCATTCTCTGTGTGATGGAGAAGCATGGCTGATGCCTCTCATCTCCACCAAGAACGTTAATATCGCACTTTGACTATTTTTGTTATATACCAAACTTTAATATTTACTCAGTTATCTTCAACGATCTGAGCTAAGGAAAAGGGTGAGAATGTGGTGAGGGTTGTCTTTTATGTTAGTTCTTTCTTTTTGTGTGTATTTTATTAACTGGTAAAAACATACAAAACATAAAATCTACCATCTTAGCCATTTTTAAGTGTGTGGTTCAGTGACATTCACATTCGGTTACATTCATATTGTTGTATCACCACCATTACCACCCACTTTTGAAACTCTTTTCATCTTCTCTAACTGAAAGCCCATAACCATTAAACAAAAATACCCACTACCCTTGGGTATTTTTGAATCACACAGCATTTGAATAATTATTTAATTTAGCATAATGTCAAGGCTCATTCATGTTGTAGCATGCATCAAATTTCCTTTTCTTTTTAAGGTTGAATAATGTGCCATTGTATGTATATACTGTATTTTATTTACACTTCCAACCATCTATGGACACTTGGGTTGTTTCTGTGTTTAGCTATTGTGAGGAGTGCTGCTATGAAGATAAGCATTCAGACAGCTGTTCGAGTACTTGTTTTTATCTATTTTAGGTATATACCCAGAAATAAAATTGTTGGATCATCTGATAATTCTATGTTAAATTTTTTGAGGAACTATTACACAGTTCACATTAATTCTTATATCCACCATACTCCAAAATATTTTCTCTTCATGTCAAGTGTACATATTGTAATATAAAAAATGAGGCCAAATGTTTTAATTATCTATGACCTGCATACCAAATTACTCCCCAAATTTAGCCACTTTAGACAATAAAAACATATTTCACAGATGCTGTAGATTAAGAATCTGAGCACAGCTTAGCTGGTGATTTGACTCTGGGTGTCCTACAATGAAGCTATTAACAGGGGCATAATCAACCCAGGGTTCAACCAGGAAAACATCTACTTCTAAACGCATCCATATATCTAGTCAAGAAGTCTCAGAAAATACACTTCTGAGTTCACAGATGGTTGTTGGCATGGTTCTCACTGACTGTCGGCATATAGATCAGTTCCTGGCTACATGGACCTCCACACAGGCAGCTCACAGTATCATTTTCTACTCAGAGTCCTTTTGTAACCTAACCTCAGGAATGACATCTCATTACTTTTACTACGTTATATTCATTAGGTCCAGTAGACACTGAGGGAGGGAAGTGTATTACACAAGGATGTGAATGCCAAGAGGTCAAGATCACTGGGGACTGTTTTAGAGGCTGACTACCACAGCAAGATAATTGCTTCGCTTTTCTTTTCATTGCTATAACCTAGAAGAACTAGGATCTAGAAGTCTTTCAAAATATGTTTAATGAATAGATGAATACCAATGGGAATAAAACACCTGTCCTTAAGCTGGGCGTGGTGGTGCACGCTTATAATCCCAGTACTTGGGAGGCTGAGACCAGAGGATCCGGGTTCACAGCCAGCCTCAGCTACTTAGTAAGGCCCTCTGCAACTTAGTGAGACCCTGTTTCAAAATAAAGAATAAAAAAATAGGGATGGGGTGTAGTTCAGAGGTAGAATGCTCCTGGATTCAATCCCCAGTACTAAAAAAAAAAAAACACCTGTCCTTTCACATTTTTATATGGTGTTTGAAATCAGAAAAATAAATTAACCTGGTATATGCTAATTTATGATTCTTTTAACAACTAAAATATATTTTCATGTATTTTATTATGCTACATTAAAAATCAAAATCAAATTTACCAACTCTCCCAGAAAATACTAGGAAAATGGTACCACTTACTTGTTTTGTCTATTTCCTAGTATTCTGGTGGAAACTTTTATCATTTTATGACATATGGGAATAGATAATATGGTTGGAGATAATGTAGTCTATTTTAAGAATTTAACATTGGTTACTGAAAGGCTTTTATGATTCAAGTTAAAGAAAGCAAAGTATATTACACTAAATAAATTCATGCTGTTTATTCTTAGGTCCTTTTCTTTAACATCATATTGGTTTTTAGAGGAGACTTTTAAATTACATCAGTAGTAACAAGGAAAAATTACATATTAAGTATGGACATATTGCCACAGTGGGTACAAACAGTATATCTAAATGTGCTCTTAGTTGCCTAATATTTTAAATAATGTTATTTGGTATTCTTAAAATAGGTTACTTATACTCAGAATTCTAGAATTAATGATAATTTATTAGACTTCCTAAAAATTGTTAAGTAGGTTATTGCTTATTCTCTACAAATATGAATGGTATACTTTTACATTTATTCAAAAGATGTAGACCATTTTAAGAAAAAGTCAAAATGTTGAGCAGAAGTACATTAGACAATCCCAGAAAAATGGCTGTATAATACACTGTTCAAATCTTTCCAACATCAACAAAAAAGACAAAGTCCTTAGCCAGACCAGATCATAAGCTGTTTGGAGACTGCTATGTTATGGAGAGAGAATGGTAAAGAAAAGTTTTCCATATTAGCTAATTGGATCCTTTGGAAGTAAACATTGTAAGGAATGTATTGAAAAGTCTTCTGAGGCCACTCCCAGGTTTTAGCAAGTGTGTATAATTTTCAGTTAATAATGACTACCAAGGAGGGAAGAAAAGAGAGTAGTAAAAGTGTGCTTACTCACCGTGCTGCTTGTTGTGGGAACATGATGACAATAAATAGTGTCATGTATTTCTCTTATAATTCTTAGTGGCTGGAATAGTTAGTGATGAAAAAATATTTTTGGAATTTTTAATCCAAATATTGAATAGTCCCACATAGTTCTTTATAATACTTAAATTATGATGAAATAAACTCTAAAATCCCTTTTATCTCTAAAAGTTTATGATCCTCCAGTAGACAATTATATTAATGCTATTTAACTAAAAATGTTTCTTTTCTTTAATAATAAAATATTATTATGTTTGCTTTATATATCCTAAAATTGTGACTTTACTGCTCATGTTTTAAAATGATTTTCAAACATATATGTCTTCTAGTTTCTTAAAAATTCCTAACCCAATAGGACTTTTTAAAAAATCTATATTTTCTTAAACCATAAGCTTTTCTAAAAGTTGGAATTCCAAATATCTTATATTTTTCACTTATGTTAATTATTACTAAAATTTCTTTAGAACTTCTCAACTTTACTATAAGGCCTCCTGAGTGCACCTACAAGAGTCTAAATTTAATTTGTTCTGTCCATAGTAAGTAAAGTTTACTGTCCCATAGTGTTAATAGCCAATACATTGGCTGAAATTTTGTTGTAATTCTTACTGCTTTTGAACTGGAAGCATTAATTTAAAAGCTGAACAGTCACTTATAAATGATTAAAAATTAAAGGTTGAAAATAAAAAATAACTTATTAAGAAATAAGAATATTATGAAGGAAATGTAAAAGAGAAATAGCCAAGTAAAAACCAGGTCTTTCATTATGGTTTAAAATGTGAAATAATAAGCAGAACTCTAGGGCAACAAATAGACTGGGTTATAATTCTAAGGTCCAGAACTTCTTAGCCTCTTAGGCAACTGATTTTCAGATTTAATAGGGTTTGGGTGATAACAGTGCAATGTCTAATTTTATAATGAAAATTAATTTTATCCCTGTTGATTAACTTCCCCAAAAAAAGTAGCTCATGTAGCTCTCTTACTTGCATTCATGGTAGGTGACATACTTTTCATATTGCACTTGTAAATTAGTGTTTAAAGCTTAATAAGCTATAGAAACCCTGTCCTTTGATCATCCTGTGAAGACTTAAGTTCTCTAGAATTGGTGAAGGCAGACCTGCGGTCCTTTACCAGACTTTTAAGCTCCTTATAAGACTTTCTTCCTAGCACTACTTCAAGAGAACATAAGAAGTGCCAATTAGGGTTCAATTTTCTAACCATTAAAAGAACCAATTACTCAAATATCATTTATTTGCTGGAAAGTAAATTATCATTTATATCATTTTCAATAAGAACTTTAAAGCATAATGTGATCATAAACTTGGCAGGGTAATTAGATTGGGGTTCTCCATTTAAAGTTTATGTTTTTTTCTAGGCTTTAGGGCATCTGCAACCCTTCTGAAACTGAGATATCTTATGTTGATGAACATATTTCTAGTAAGAAGACCCAGAGAGAGAGAGGAGAGAAAGACAGAAGTAATGGATGACTCCAAGGTTTGTGGCCTGAGCAGCAGTCCTGAACATGCCATACACTGAGAAGGGATGATTCCAAGTGGGGCAGGTTTAGACAGGTGGAGGCCAGGTGCTCAGGTTTGCATGGGTTAACTGTGAGATGCTCATTAGATAAACTAAACCAACATGCACTCACCAGGCACAGAGACACGTGATGGTAAGAAAGTAAAATTCCAAAAATATACACAGAGTTCATGTAAGAAATAATGCTGTAAGGACATGCTACAGATATCCCGGGGCACAATTCTCTTGAGTTTTGTACAAATGCCAATCTAATTTTCCTCCCAAATGCATTTAAAGGAAAAGAAATCAGTTTTACCTTTTGGAAAGAAACTGTTTTCTTTCCATATGCATTATTTGTTGTACTAGTGATATATAGCTATTAAATATGGTTATAAATATTTAAGCTATTAATGGCTGCATTACACATTACAAATAGCTCTATGAGCTCACCAAGCACTGTAAGTGATATACTCCGTTTCCCCAAGGAACCGTGGATAAAGTCACTGCCACAGTGGAGGACATAATGTGCATTCACCAGTGACAAATGAGTGCTCTGTCAGTAACATATACTACATTTTAGTCAGGAAAATTGGTAGCAAAGAAAGGATATTATGTAAACTGACCTCGTCTAACTGATAATACACTATGACTACGGAAAAAAATTAAACTCCTTTGGAATTAATTTTACACCAGAGTAACAAGCATGTTTTTAAACTCTGAAATGAATGTTAAAGAATGCATTGATGGCACTGGTTATTTAAAAACCCTGCATACAGCACTGTGAATTTTTCTACTCTTACCTATGTCTCCTTCTTCTGCCCTCATGTTTTCTATGCTCTTCTCTTTCAGGGATTTCTCCTGCTTATACGTAGGCTCATTACTGCAGGGTAAATTTAATAAGTCATCTAGGCAGGCAGCTACAACATAAGGTGCAGGAGGGAGGAGAGACCAACTTGACTGGGGTCCAGGTTGAACTGGCTTCTTAATTTCCATGAGTCTTGACCATCTTATATATATCTATTCATTTCTCCAAGTATCAGTTTCCTCATTTATAAAATAGAAATAAAAAACCAACCTAACAGTTATTGTGAAATTAAATGGATAAATGTAGAGAGTCACTTAGTATAAACTACTATATAATACTATTGGTATAATATAGTATAATATAATAATGGTAATAATTACCATTTTAAAATTGAGATAAATCTATGTAAAGGGTACAAGGGCTAATTTTATTATTTAACCCTTGATTATTGAGGTCTCAAATGTCAGTTGACTCTGCAATGGGTACTTATGGTAAATAATCTGTAATCTTTCCAGCCACCTTGAAAAGCCGGCATTATTTCTCCATTTCATAAGGAATTGAAGCTAACATTCAGAGAGTAATGTGTTCAGTCATACAAATAGGAAGTGGCAAAGGCAGAAGTTGGCCCCAGGCCTGGTCTGTCTAATTCCAAAACCTGTGCTCAGTCCCCAAACCACGAAGAGATGACCAGGACAAGAGCACTTGACAGAGCAGCTCCCCCAGCACACACCCGCACCCCCACGCGCCACCCCAGGGGGTTACGGGAATGTGTTGAAATTCCGTGTTCTCATCTCTAAGATTACACTAGATGATCTGTAGAAACCCAGGGAAATAATTTCCCAGAATGAGTGAGGATTCTGGGATCTGTATATTTTTTAAAATGTGGTTTGTTTTTGCAAAGCCAGTTACCTAATTGAAACCTTTGCTGTTCTCAGATTATTCTCAGGCAAGTACTGATGTCAACACAGAGAAGGAATGTCCTTGGATTTACAAAGGCAAGCGAAAGCTGTCCAGGATACATAAACTCGTGCTTGCTCTCATACTGCTCATTATATGTCTGAAAACTTTCCCCAGAGAATGAAGTTCTATGTTGCAACAAAGAGTTAATATATTTTCATGTACCTAGATTATCTATTTTGGCTGTTTTTAAGAATATTAGTATTTTAATGAGAATTATTTTCTAGCTATCATTTGATGATTTCTATATTAAATGTGGATAAATAAACTCAATTTATGATTCATTCTTACATGAAGAATATGAGCGTCTTTCAGGATTTAAAGAAATGAAAAAGTATATGTTTCTTCATTTCTTCATTATTCTATACATCTGAGATTAGAGCCAATATATCTGGACTATATCAAGCCTCTCCCAATCACTTATATGCTACTTCTATTATAGTTAAATTTTTTTCTTAATATTACTAAAAATCCATATCACAAATTTTTGTCAATTATTTTATTATGCAAAGCCATTTACTGGATTTCATTAAGACACAGGATAAATTATAACTCCAGCCTTCAGATATTCTTTAAAAAAGAGCAACAATAATTTTAGGAAATAAATATTGTATTCATAACTGGCAACAGCTAAGGGAACTCCAAAATAGACTATCATATGAGTATTTTCAATATATAAAATTAAAATGGAAAGTTGAAATGAGAATTTTTCTTGCTTTCAGTTAAAGATGAAATTAATAATGAATGCAAACTAAAACACTAAATAAATCAATGTAGCTGATTCCTGCTGCACCTTTATAGTTTATGAAATGTTGGCTAATTTTGTGATATAGTTCTAATTTCATAAGAACTCTCACATTAACTAAATTAGTCTACTGTATTTGAAATCACGAGAGATTCTGTACAATAAAGCATTATGTTGATTGATTGTGATACTTAACTGTGCTTAACACTTATTTAGCACTTTACATCCACAAAGCACTTTGCAAATTTTAACTAATTAATCATCATGTCACTGTGATGTCAGGAGGTGGTAGAATTCCCATTTCTGAGATGAAGGAATTAAATGAAGTGGCTTATGATAATGAAAAACCTCAGGAAGTCTAAACATCAGTACTTTGAGAAAGTTCCAACTAAATAGCGTGAGCAGGGAGTTGACTGTGTGTATGTGATATAGAAGAAGCAGTGCAAATTAATATCAGATCACAATACAATCATAGCCTCTGTCCCCATCATGTAGAATATATGGCCTTCACCTCAAATCGATAATGTGTTTATAACCTTTCCTATTCTCAAAGAGCTATTATATAAACTAACCCTGCCTAATATTTTACATTTTCAAATATAACATTTAATAACTAAAATTCCCTGTGAATTAAAAAAAGATTTTATTCAGGAATTTTAAATTTTGCATTGTAAATTGTTTTGAGGGAGAAACATCAACTATGAGAAAGCTTTAAAAATCATTTTAAAACAACAAATATTAACTTAGAAGTCTAAGTTATTCCCAAGGCAGATTGTTATTTCTTAAAATATTGCTTTTCTAAAATATGATCAATACATATTATACAAAATCTTAAAGGAATGGCATTCAGAAAGTGTTACTAGTTCAATTTTACTGAAGATTTTTGTCACATTACATGGTACTGTTGATCTGATATACATACATAACCACCAGATAGATGAATAAGTAGAACACCAGATGTCTCCAGGTTTCTCCTCTTATCACTGCCTTCTAAAGGTATTCTCTGATAGGACTCCTACCACCATTAATCACTTTCCCTATTTTTTAACTTTACATAAATGAAATTATATACTATTACTTTTTTTACTATTTTTGTAACTGCTTTCTCTCAGTACTTTTTGCAAGAATCATTCCTGGTGTTATTTGCAGCAGTTCCCTCATTTTTAATTGACTTTAGTATTACATGAGTGAGTGTGTGTGTGTGTGTGTGTGTGTGTGTGTGTGTGTGCATGCACATACACATACCATAGTTTATTGATGGATAGTCTTTTTTTTTGGTAGTGGTGATTGAACCCAGGGACAACCTCCCTGTTAGCTACATTCCCAGCCCTTTTTTTTTTTTTTGCGGAACTGGGGATTGAACCCAGGGGTATTCTACCTCTGAGCTACACCCCCGGCCCTATTTTTTATCCTTTAATTTGAAACCAGGTCTCACTAAGTTGCGGAGGGCCTCACTAAGTAGCTGAGGCTGGCCGCGAACCAGGATCCTCTGGTCTCCGCCTCCCAAGTACTGGGATTACAAGCGTGTGCCACCATGCCCGGCTCTTATCTTTTATTTTGTTTGTTTGTTTGTTTGTTTGTTTGTTTGTTTTGCGGTACCGGGGATAGAACGCAGGGGTGTTCTACCTCCGCGCTACGCCCCCAGCCCTATTTTTTTTATGTTCATTTATTGGTGCATTGTAAATTATAATTATACATTTTGATATATGTCAGGATATGTACATCATACATGCACACATTGCACATTTAGCCCTCCCTCCAATCCCACCCTATTCCCTCCCACTTCCCTCCCTTTCATGCTCCATATAGCCCAGCCCTATTTTTTTATACTTTATTTTGAAACCGAGTCTCACGAAGTTGCGGAGGGCCTTGCTAAGGAGAGAGAGAGAGAGAGAGAGAGAGAGAGAGAGA
>PVJS01039170.1:0-19030 GCA_004027185.1 Glis glis
CCGAAAAAAAAAAAAAAAAAAAAAGAAATGTGTCCCTAAGGAAACCTCAATATATTCAATTTTTCACAGTAAAGTGTAATCTTTACTTCTTGCTGTCCCCTGGACTGGGCTGTCCTTGAACCTCTGTGGTTGTTTCTTTGAATTCTTATGAAATCTCTTATGTTTACTTTTTCTATATAAATTTTCTAACTTTCTTTGAATGAAGCCCATTCTCTTTTGTTTGTTTCTCATCATTTTGACAGTATTATTAGAGATTTTAAGTAACCCTAAGTAATCTATTATTATAGATTTTAATTGAGCTTTGTGGCTCAATTATGGTATCTTTTTAAATTATTTTATTTTAATCATTGCTTATTAGAATAATAAAGAAATTGTAAATGTGGATGGTACAATTTTTATTCTCTAAATGCTGTAGATAAAAAACCAGCTAATAGCAAACAGAAAATTTCCTTAGAGTCAAATTGGTGCCACTCAGAATCCATACTAGCTATGTGTCTTTATTTTCACTAATTTGGTGGTATGAGGAGTTTAATCCCTATCCGTCAAATTTTTTCTACCATTAAGCAAACTTTAACCCATATCTTGTTCAGCCAATAACCAGTATTCAAAATGATAGAGCCACAAAAAATGAGATGTGTGCGGGGACTGAAATCCAACAAATTTTATATTCACATTTCTTCTACTCTTGAAGCTTATTTTATTTGGATTTCAGTTGCACCAATTTTTATTTTTAATTGCTTTGTCAAAGACAGTCAATTTTTTTCATGGTCTACTTGATATATCTTCACAGTGTGTTGGGTTTTGCAAAGTTATAAATGGGTAATTTATTCTACATTTATTTTTCTGTCAGGACTGAAGGGACATATCTGACTACTTTTGGCATGAACTTTTAACACCTTTTCAATGACATCATTTATTCTCTCCAATGATGTTGACTTTATCAGAAAGCTCATGAATTATAGAAGCTAGACAGCATTTGGAAGATGATTTTATTTTCCTTTTCTGTACTATGTCAAATGTGTTTCTCCATAGCCCTCCTTCAGAACCAAGGCATCCATCCATTCCACCAGCTTCCAGAGCGTCAGTGTCTCACAGCACTTAGAAGAGATCCTACAGAAGTTATTCTGTAGAATATAGACACACCCTACTCTGATCAATGCAAGAGTTACAAAAGGTTGGCTCCTGGCCTTAAAGGGAACCACTTTTAAATTCTGTGCCTTCTCTGTTGGATTGGCAGACCTTTCTTGGGACTTAATCATAGATAAGTCCTCTCTCTTCCTAACCCTATTTCTACCTCTTCCTCAAAGTGTTAGTATTGAGAGCATTCCTCAAAATAGTCTTTTTTATCGTAGGTCTTTTTTCATGTGGGAGAACACAGGGAAGTACCAGAGTCAGTCAGGAGGTAGAGGGAGAGGAAGGAACTGAGATCAGGAGCACTTTCTGCCATTTTCAAGACAAGGCAGAGTAAGCAGGCTTAGAAATAGCTAGTTTGAATAATATTATTGGATATTAATTAGGGTGTAAAGTCTATCCCTAGTTGTCTGGTATCTGATCTTGGAGTGATTAGAGCAAGTAGTTGGGACTGTGGGTTCTGGGTTGTTTTGGTTTGTACTTAAAATGCACATTTGTGGGTAAGTTGCTTACCATCTCTAGGAACTGGCTACCCCTGGCAGAGACAGTTTCTCCAGGGTCAGCAGGGTTCCAGACATCAAAGCATCATATTACAGAAAATAGAAAACATGGTTAACATACTTCCTAAATGGAGATCATCTCCGAGTCTGTCTGCCTGGAAACCAAATATCAATGCCTTAGTTAAATGAGATTAACCAGTTTCAGAAAGCAAATAGTTGTGTGTTTTCTCTCCTATGCGGAAACTAGAAAGAAAATGGGTAACAAAAAAGACCTCAGATAAAGGAGTAGAGATTTCAATGGAGTGATGGAGTTTCAAAAGGGAGGAGGGGGGATAGAAACATAATGAAGGTAACAGTTTAAATAATACTATGTGCATATATGAAATTATCAATACCAATTTACCATGTATAGTTAAGGGCAGGGAATGGGGTGAGATATAGGGGGAAACACACCAAGTGATATTCCTATCACTCTATACCTCATTATGATGTACAATTTCAGTGCACCAATAAAAGCATAAAAAGCAATGTCCACAATACATAAATTTTAGGCTCCTAGTCCTCAAAATGCATTGGTAGTAAATATTTAATGATTGATTTATCAAAAATAAAAAAAAGTGATTTTCTGAGCCATTTGCTAATTTATATCGTGTAAATAATCCCTTCATGGCTGATTTCAAACTATCTATGTTGTCACTGAAAAGAGAGTTGGAAAGAGATGCACACATTGATTCTGGGGAGGTGGTAAGAATTAGATGCAGCATTTCACTGGTTTCTCCTTAGGGACAATAAAATCATTTTTGTAAAGTATACTCTCCAACTAAAATATAATAAAAATGCTACATAATTAGAACTTACTCAATGAGACTGCTCTACTAATCCCTTTCCCACATTTCCCACATGTTTAGATTTGCAACCTGATATTCTCTGGGTTTCCCCAGGATGGGAAATGTAATCACACTGATCATAATAATCAGGCCTTAATAGTCTTGTCAATACATCCTCATGCAGGATGTCTCGAACAATGCATAGTTTCCTTAAAGGAATTCTAAGTGATGAATTAGACCTGATTAAGAGCTAATTGCCTCTTGGAGGATGACATCAGAAAGACAGCAGATTAGGAAGAGGACTCTCCTTCCTCCCATGAGCACACTCATGCAACAGTTCACAGACGTGTATCCTTTGTGAAAAATCGAGGTGATTTGAAAGGCTCCTGTACCCCAGATAAACATGAAATCAGACACATTGAAGCCAGTATAGAAATGCGAAGTACCCACTTATCAGAATCTTCACCTGGCGCCGTGCTGTATTATCAGTATGGAAATCTGTAGTTTCTAGCTTCTATTTGAGAAGGCACAAGACTGGACCATGCTCCAACACCCCAAGTTTTCTGGGTGCTCCCAGAGGACTGGCTTCCATCCTATCACTCTTGGAGCACTGATAGGATCTGAATACTTAGAACTGTAAGTGACTAGTCACCTGGGAGAGAACAAAGATAGTCGTTTGGGTTGGTAGTTGTATTAGGCCCTACCCTGACACAGCATACAGTGAGAAGATGAAAACCCCAGCTCCCAGATTCTCCCTGGGGGTGGAAAGAATTGAACCATGTGGTCAATGCCTCAACTTTTCTGGGACTGCACAAAGTATTGGCTTTTGCCCACCTCAGAGCACTAAGAGGACTTGACATAGTCTAGTTGCCACATAAGAACTAGTTACCACAGTTCCTCATGCCAGCTCCACAGAGAGAACAGGAAAAAAAAATGCACATCCTAGCTTCTCTGGAAAAAGAAAGACTTTGCAGAGTATTTGCTGATTCAACTTTTCTAGGAAATTTCTGACTTGATTGTCAGAAATTCTGACTTCATTGTTGCTTTTCTTGGAGTGCTGATAGGACCTGGCATACTCTAGATTTCTGGAGGCTGATAAGCAAAAAGAAAGTAAGTTGAATTAGCATGAAGGTTTGAGAGACAGCCAGAAGCTTTGGCCTGGCTTCTGTGCAGGTCTTCTCTTGTATGTGGCTAATCCTTGAAGACTAAGAGAGGTGACTATTTATCTAATAAACAAACACCACAAGAGTCAAGGATAATTAAGAAACAAAAGAATATGTCCCAAGAATGCCAAAAGCAATCTGAAAAAAAACAAGATATATGTTTTTTCTGATACAGGATTCAAAATAACTGTCATAAAGATGGTCATTGGGGTCAGCGAGAATGATGCAGGAACAAAGTGGAAATTTATTTAAAGAGGTAGAAAATATAAAAAAGATACCACCCAGAAATTAGAGAGATGAAGAATATGATAACTGAACTGAAAAATTCTCTAGAGTGATTTGAGATGAAGAATATGATAACTGAACTGAAAAATTCTCTAGAGTGATTCAATAGTAGACTATATCAAGCAAAAGAAAAGATCAGCAAATTTGAAGACAGGTCAATGGAAATTATCTGGTCAGAAGAGAAAAAAAAAAGAATGGGAAAGAATGAAGAAAGCTTAGCAGACCTGGTAGACACCATTAAGTGGGCCAATCAGTATAGATATTCCAAAATGAGAAAACAGAAAGGACCAGAATCTTTTTCAAAGAAATAAGAATTGCAAATTCCTCAAATCTGGAGAAGGAAATAAACACTGAGATGCACAAAACAAGATGAACCTATAAGAAATCTACACTGAGACACATAATCCAATTGTCAAATGTCAAAGACAAAAAAGTTTAGAGCCACAATGATAAAGTGACTTTTCACATTCAAGGGAATCCCCACAAGACTCAGAAGACTTTTCAGCAGCAATCTTGCAGGCAAGAAGGAAGTGGGATAATATATTCAAAGTACCAAAAGAAGATAAAACCTGGAAACTAAGAATAGATAGTTGACAAAACAGTCCTTCATAAATGAATAAAGACTTTGCCAAATGAAAAATGAGATAGGTCATCATTATCATGTCTACTTTACAAGATACATTAAGAGTTCTTTAAATTAAAATTAAAGGACACAAAATAGCAATATAATAGTACAGAAAGATACAAAACTCATTGGCAAAGGTAAATATATAAGCAAATACAAAATACTGTATTTTTGTAATGATTGTAGGTGAATTACTTTTAATTCTAAGATAAAATTATGAAATAAAGTGTAAAATAACTATAAAACTATGCTAAAATACAAAATTTAAATAAATGCAAATTGTGATATCAATAACATAAAGCATATATTGGGAAAAAAGTAAAAGTATATGGATTTTGTATGTGATTGAACTCATTTATATCAGTTAAAATATATTACTATAAAATATTTTATGCAAACCTCATAAGTACAAATAAAATACCTATAGAAGGTACATAAAATTAAAAAAGGAATGAATCAAAGCATTAATCCAAAAATCATTGAAACACAAAAGAAGAGAGCAAGAGAGGGAAAAAGGGATATGATACAGACATAAAATAGGAAAATGGCCATAGGAATTCCTATCAATAACTACTTTAAATGTAAATAAATTAAAATCCAAATTAACATACATAGAATAGGTAGATGGATGTTTAAAACAACAATCAATTATATGCTGCCTCCAAGAAACTCACTTTAGATCTAAGGCTGAAAGTGAAAGAGTGGAAAATGAAATCCCATGCAAATAGTGACCCAAAGCTAGTAGTGGCTTTGGGTCACTACTAGTTTATTGTTTATATGAAAAAATAAACTTTAGTAAGAAACTTTCACAAGAGACAGATGTAATGATTATAAATATACATTCAACATCAAAATGTCTAAACCATTTCACACATCCTGTTAGAAGGGCTATTATAAAAATGACAAAAATAACAAGTAGTAGAGAGGGTATGAAGAAATATGAAGAATGTATATTGTTCGTGGAATGCAAATTGGAATAATTATATGGAAAACAGTGTGAAGTTTCCATACAAAATAAAATTAAAATAGAATTATCATATGACTCAGCAATCCCAGTTCAAACGAATGTCCTAAGGGAATGAAATCAGAGTTTTGAAGACAGATCTGCGTTTGTGTATGTATTCTTTGCCGGATTGTTCACAATAACAAGCATATAGTGTCAATCTAAGTATCCATCAAAAGATGAACAATTTAAATATTATGGTATAAACTTATACAATGAAATATTATTTAGCCATAAAAAAGAAGGAACTCTTGCCATTGGTAACAACAGTAAGGAACCTGGAAGACATTATCCCAAGTGAAATGAGCCAGGCACAGAAAAATACTCCATGATCTCACTCATGTATGGAATTTAAGAAAGTCGATGTCAAAGAAGCAGAAGATAGTATGATGGCTACCAGGGATGATATGCGGGTCAGGGAATGGAGAGCTGGTCAAAGGTTAAGATAAATAATTATATGGTAAATAAGTTTTGGTAATGTGTACATTGTGGTGTCTATAGTTAATAAAACTACATTGTATATTAAAATTTTCTCAGACTAAATCTTAAGTCCTCATACAACCCTCACAGAAGGTATGTATGTGAGGTGATGGATATATTTGTGGTCATCATTTGAAATATATACATATATCAGTTTCTGTCAGTTATACCTCCATAGAGCTGGGAAACATAAAAACCAGTCATATTAGTTCTACATTCAAAACTTATCCAAAATCCAACCACTGGTCACAACTGCCACCACTACCAGGACCCAAGACTCACCATTCAGTAACTTGTCCATAGCAATGGCCACCCGTCTGGACAGCTTCTTCTACCCCATCCTCCTTACAGTGACTAGTGACTAATGTCATTCAAACAATGACTAATGTCATTCTCTCAATATGAGTTAGAACATGCCATTCTTCTGCTCAAATCCCACTGACTTCTCACCTCACTCAGAATCAAAGTTACAGACTTTTTGTGGTTTACAAGGCCCTGCATGATCTAATAGCCTATTATCCCTTTCTTCTTTCTTAAAATGTACACCTCTACTCTAGCCACACTGCCTTCCCTTCTCTTCTTCTCACTGATATCTGCCTGACTGCTTTAAAGACATTGCATTACAATATCCGCTGCCTACAACACTTTTCTCACTGAGACCCTCTGGATTCACTCCCTTTTCTCCACTGAATCTATCCTGTTTTATCTTCTTGGTAAGGCTTTCCTGAATTTCTTATAGAAATCAATGTCTTTTCCCTGGCATCCTCTATTCACTTCTCTGATACACACAGACACACACACACACACACACTGAATAGTATCAAAACTTATACTGTATATTTTATCATTTGTCACTCTTAAGAAATTTCTTACTTGAATCTTCAGATCTGTATCAATGTCCATTAGAAAAGTATGAAAAAATGAACATTTGTTGGATGGATTCTCTTTACTATTATTATCTATTTTCAGGTAATTTCTCCTCTTTGAAATACAAAACAAAAAAAGCCTAAGACTTTGTTGTTTATTTCAGAGGCTTGTATATAATAAGCAATTAATAGGTGTGTGTTGAATGAATACCCCATGTCTTGGTGGTGCACTGTGAGCCTCTTATCCTAATGGTTACAGATGGGGAGTAGGAGTGTACACTCTGAAGTTCTATTACTGGCTTTCCCTCTGATTGCATTCAACATACATGAATATTCAGTAACTGTTTATTTTGGGGCCAAAATATCAAATGTTCATTTAGTAAACATGTTAGTATAGAAAACACTGGACAAGCCACTACAGACCACATTTTCTTCCAGCCTCCCCAAATATGCCTACAAAATGAAATGTGTCCCTGCATTCCATGGTGTACTGATAAACGTGCATTTGCATATGCAGATGCCCAATTCTTCCAACAGTCAGTTAATTGCAAATACAAAGCAGCCACTGAGGGCTGACTCATTTGCCTCATAAAGGCTGGCAGTGTGTGGACCACAGATGAATGCACACTGCTGGATTTGCAGGAATACTTTCAGAAACTGGAAATGATTACCTCTTAGCTGAAATAGATTAGGGAGCTGTTGCTGTCAGTTCTAAAGGCCTCTGCTTATTCAAACAGGAAATATTGTTTGTTTTCCATGAAAATATGCTGCTGTTCACAGAAAAATGCACATTTGGAATGGTGGCGCTCATTCACCTAGATCTAACTGTACCTAAGAGCTTCAGGTGAGGGGAGAAGTCCATTGTTCCACTCTCTGGTTACAGTCCTCCTGCTCTCAGTGCTGGACAGTCTAGTTACCCCAGGTAGTCAAAGCCTCTTTTAAATACAGCAACTCAGCCCTGTAAGCAGGACTTGCACATACACTTATAATGCAGAGCCTAACTAAAGTATTATGTTCCATACTGTGGGACTCTATTTAAAACATTTGCAAAATGTTAGAGTGAGCATTTAATCTAAGATCATCCTTTTGCAGATGGGATTATGCAGGCCCTGAAAGTCTAAGTGATTCATCCAAAGTCACAGAAGTTAGTTAGTTACTAGCAGAGGTGGGATTAAAACCCAAGAATCCCAATTTCTCATACTAGTCTCTCTCCACTGTATTACAGCCATAGCCTACCTGTTAATCATCCTGGCTCTCAAATATTTATATTTTTAAAAAGTCACCCTAGGAGTAAATTAAAATGCAGATATTTGGGGTCCAGATACTATAGTATAGAAAATCAATGGTAGAGCCTAGGAATTGTACTTCAATATGTACCTGAGAAGAATCCAATGATGATAATATGAATACCCCTGGGTACTGGGGATTCCAAGTATCAGGAAAAAAAGAAGAAAAATTAAAAATGAGGAGCAAGGCATGGTAGCACATGCCTGTAGTCCCAGTACTTGGGAGGCTGAGACAGGAGGATCTGGGTTCACAACTAGCATCAGCTACTTAGCGAGGCCCTCCGCAACTTAGTGAGACCCTGTTTCAAAATAAAGAATAAAAAATAGGGCTGGGGGTGTAGCTCGAAGGTAGAATGCCCCCTGGGTTCAATCCCCAGTACCGCAAAAAAAAAATTTAAAAAACTTAAAGGACTGGGGTATAATTCACTGGCAGAATGCTCCTGGGTTCAACAAACACACACAACTTGAGAAATTCTGGTATACATCCTCCTCACTAGAGAGGATGCACAGGACACGGATTAGCATCACCACTGTGGAGCCCAGAAGATCTGTGATTATAATCTTGGCTTTGCCCCTTACCAACCAACTGCATTTGAATGAGTTCATTATTTAGCCTGAGTCTGTTATTTTACCTGTAAAATGGGAATTCACTAGGCTATTGTGGGAATTAGGTATATAAATTGTATATATGTATGTGTGTACCAGTGTCCTGGTACACAGTAAGTGCTTAATAAATGTTAGCTCTTGTTGTTATTGTTAAAGTACTAGTCACATACTTTGCACTTTTGAATATTCCTTAAGTAGTAATATTGATACTTTGAGAGACCACTAAATCACTTGTTCTCTGTGTGTATTTAATATTCTATATATAAAAATAAAAATTAAGCTGGGCATGGTAGCGCATGCTTGTAACCCTGGTACTTGGAAGGCTGAGACAGGAGTGTTACAGGTTTGAAGCCATCCTCAGCAACTTAGAGAGACTCTCCACAACTTAGTGAGTCCCTGTTCTATAATAAAAAATAATATAGGGCTGAAGGTATAGCTCGGAGGTAGAATGTTCTGCGGTTCCACCCCCAGTACCAAATAAATAAATAAAATTTTTATTTTTTATTTTTTTTTGCGGTACTGGGGATTGAACCCAGGGCATTCTACCTCCACGCTACACCCCCAGCCCTATTTTTTATACTTTATTTTGAAACCGGGTCTCACGAAGTTGTGGAGGGCCCCACTAAGTAGAGAGAGAGAGACAGGGAGAGAGAGAGAGAGAGAGAGAGAGAGTGGCCGCGAACCCGGATCCTCCGGTCTTCGCCTCCCAAAGTACCAAATCATGGAAGCAACCTAGGTGTTCATCAACAGATGAGTGGATCACAAAATTGTGGGAAATACACACAATGGAATTAATTCTACTCAGCAATAAAAAAGAACAAAATAACATCATTTGCAAGAAAGTGGAAGGATCTGGAGAACATTATGTTAAGCGAGATCAGTCAATCACAAAAAAAGAAGGGACATATGTTTTCATTAATATGCACAACCTAAGGAGTAGTAGGGTCACACAAGGGACTGGTTGATAATGGAGAACCCTCAGCGGAACAAGGGAAGTGGTACAAGGGAAGGGGGAGGGCAAGAAGGAAGGGAATTAATGGAATTGCTATCATAAATAATATGTACATGTGAAAGTATACCAGCATCATTCTTGGTACTTCATACGGGTGGGAGGAGGCGGGGGGGGCACTAAGAGCTGTGTGCATATATGTTAACATCAAATAGATATTCATTGCAATGTAAGACTCCAATGCACCAATAAAAGCACGTTAAAAAAAAAAAAACAAGCGTGCGCCACCACGCCCGGCTAAATAAAGTTTTTAAAACCCAATCCCTATCGCTTCACCTCCAGTCCCACCAAACTTACAGCAAAAAAAAAAAATGCTTATCTGAAATAATATCAGTAAGATTGTTCAACTCTCCTTTAAATTGTGCTTTCTTTTTCCTTTCAGTGGGCCTTAAAATGGCCAATTGCATTCAATAGGACTGCTGAGAGCTCACATATCTGAATCAGAGGAAATATTTTAAGTAATTTAGACATTTGTACATGTTCATTCCCACCTGGGCTAGAGGTCTTTCAGTCCAGTGAACTTGTCAAGAGCAGCAAAAATATACTCAGCCTAGGTCGTCGTTTATAAGCTTAGACGATACTAAAGAAAAAAAAAGTCTGTCAGAGATAAAATAAATAAGGGCTTCAAATCATCCAAAATGGTGACTCGATTGCCACTCTATCACCAATTGTCTAAAATAACTTGATTGCAAAGATTCTGAAGATAGAGAGTGGAAATAAACTCAAGTATGAAGTGACAGCTATGCCAAGAGCAACGGAGATGGATGTCAGAGGATTCTGAGTGATTCGGGCCATCTGAACCTTTAGATAGCACAGACGCTCTGATTGACTTCAAGTTGTCCTTAAAAAGCACTGTGAGTGGCAACGCTTAGCTTGGCTGCAGTGATGTATCGTGCTATTGGAAATGGTCCTAAACATCACACTCTAGCTGGTGGAGGCACTAGCAGCGATGCCAGCGTTTGAAGTGAGTGGCAGGGTCTCCAGTCTGTGTCTTCAAAGAAGCTAGATTAGTAAGACAGCACCCAAGATGAAAGGGAACCTTGAAATAAAGGAAGACCATGATTTGAATCCTAGTTGTGTGAGCTTGGGCAAGTTGATGTCTTTAAATTTCAGTTTTTCATCTGTGCAACAAGAATAAATCACTGACTTTAAAGAGTTACTGCCAGAATTGAATTACATCATTAAATTAACTTATGTAAATACATATATATGAGTACCTACATATGTCATTTAGTTACATAAGTTATTTGGATCACAGGAAATGACCAATAAATGCATTCCCCTTTGTCATCATGATGATGATGATGATGATGATGATGATCATCATCATCATCATCATCACCATAGCAGTAGTGAGAGTAGTAATAATAAAAGTTCTAAAAGAATTAGTTTTAAAAAAGTAATGCAGTCTAATTCTGCTTCGAACTGTTGTCTAAAACTGGCATTCAGGTTATTTGACTAATGTCAACTTTCCCAATGGAAATGAATAAATGATGAAAACTTCTAAAAGAAGGAAGATTCAGAATTATCCAGGATACTTTAAACAGATGAAGATCTACAAAGATAATATGCCAGAGCTTATACAGTCAGTGGATATACCTCAGATCTACACTCATTATTATTTATAAAATACAGCCGGGCGTGATGGTGCACGCTTGTAATCCCAGTACTTGGGAGGCTGAGACTGGAGGATCCTGGTTCGCGGCCAGCCTCAGCTACTTAGTGAGGCCTCCGCAACTTAGTGAGACCCTGTTTCAAAATAAAGAATAAAAAATAGGGCTGGGGGTGTAGCTCAGAGGTAGAATGCCCCTGGATTCAATCGCCGGTACCACAAAAAAAATAAATAAATAAATAAAATATAAGGCAATAGGAAGCAGGGTCTCCTTCTGAATCTGCTTAGAAACAAGTACCAAATTCTAAACATGCTAAGATTGTTAAAATGCCAAGACCTTGTGCAGAGTCCTTAGGTTAATAAATTGCTGTCAATTTCTCCCTCAAAGGGTAAAACATAAAAAGCCAGAGGGACCCCTGGTGAATCTGTTTGTGTGCGTGCACCTTCCTCCCGGACACCCTGTTGTCCTGTTTTTCTTGTGGACTCTTCAGACTTTGCTCTCCAGGCAGAACTGATGAGCTAATTTAAACTTATTTAAACTGATATAACTTTGTAAATTCTCTTCTAAAGGAACTATTTTTGCAGGATTTAAGAGGAATAAATCTCTAGTTCTAGGATGTCAAACATTAACAAGTAAATGATAAGTAAAAAGATAGGGATCTTTTTTGATAAAGGGATCATATTATTTATTTATTTATTTATTTATATGTATTTTTATGTGTGTGTTACTGAATATTAAACTCAGGAGGATTGTACCTCTGAGATATACCCCAGCTCTATTTTATTTTATTTTATTTTATTTTATTTATTTATTTATTTGTTTATTTATTTATTTATTTATTTATTTTGTGGTACCAGGAATTGAACCCAGGGCATTCTACCTCTGTGCTACACCCCTGGCCCAATTTTTTTATACTTTATTTTGAAACAGGGTCTCACGAAGTTGCGGAGGGCCTCACTAGGGAGAGGGAGAGAGAGAGAGAGAGAGAGAGAGAGAGAGAGAGAGACAGCTGAGGCTGGCCACGAACCTGGATCCTCTGGTCTCCGCCTCCCAAAGTACTGGGATTACAATTGTGCACCACCATGCTCGGCGCTATTTTATTTTTTTATTTTGAAACAGGTTCTCACTAAGTTGCTGAGGACCTGGCTATGTTGCTGAGGTTAGCCTCAAACCTGCAATCTTCTTGCCTCAGCCTCCCAAGTACTGGGATAACAGGTGTGTACCACTATGCCTGGCTCATACTTTTGAATTATTAAAAGTCATATATATATATTCATTAATGAAGTTTTAAACATACAAAATATTTCAAAAATAGAAAAAGTGTCCCATGTATACTTATCACTTAGACTTAAATAATTATGAATTTTTTGCATATAAAACTAAAACCACGATGAGAGATATTACCTCACATCTGTTAGGATAGCTATATTTGAAAAAAAATTTGATAAAAAGTGTTGGTGACGTTTTGGGGAAAAGTGAATCTTTGCATAGTGTTGGTAGGAATGTAAATTAGTACAATATTATGGAAAACACAAATAGAACTACCATATGACCCAGCCCTCCTGTTTCTGGATATATAGCTAAACAGAAGGAAATCAGTATGCCAAGGAGTTATCTGTGTCCCTGTGTTTGTTGTATCACTATTCACAATAACTGAGTTGTGTTATCAACCTATGTGTCACCTGACAGTTGAATGGATGAAGAAAATGTGTTATTTCTACACAATGGAACACTATTCAGCCTTCCTATCATTTTAACAATATGAGTGAACCTGGAAGACATTATGCTAAGATCAAAAAGCTAGACAGAGAAAGATAAATACTTTAGGATCTCACTTACATGTGGAACCTAAAAGAATTAATCTCAAAGAAACAGAGACTAGAATGGTGTTTACCAAGAGCTGTCGAGAGCGGCAGATGGGAGATATTGATCAAAGGATATAAACTTTTATTTAGACAGGAGGAATAATTTCAGAAGACTTAGGGTACAACATGGAGACTATAGTTAATAACCATGTGTTGTGTACTTGAGAACTATTAAGAGAGTATTTTTTAAATGTTCTCACCACAAAAAAATAAATGTGAAATAATGGGTATATTCATTAGGTTGGTTTAGCCATCCACAATGTATGAATATATGAATGCATCATGTTGCACATCATAAGTATGTACAATTTTTATTCATCAATTAAACAAAAATAAGAAAGAAGGAGAGGAGAGAAAGAAAGAGAGATAAAGAGAAAGAAAAGAATTAAGAAATAGAACTTACTACATACAATTTCAAACTTTGCATAGAAATATTCATTGTACATACACACAAGAGTGGTACTTAATCTACTTATTTACAAACTGATTTACAAACTGATTTTACATATTGGCCATTCTATTTCATTGTTTTTTACCTCATAATTGTATTTATTTATTATACTTTTATTGGTGCTTTATAGTCCAACATCATAATGTAGTTCATAGTGATAGTGACATACATGCACACAGCACCTGGTGAGTTTTCCCCTGGCTCCCTCCCCATGCCCCTGCTTCCACATACAAAATACTGAGATTGGCATTGGTATTCTCACATATGTACATAATGTCAGTTGAAGTGTTTTCTTCATTAATTCTCCCTCTCCTCCCTTCCTCCATAATTTTAATAGCATGTGTTATTATATCATATAGATGGAACTTACCCTTTGTACCATCTGTTCTATGGTTTGAAAAGTGATTGTATATATGCTTTGGATTCTGATAGCCAGATTGGGATTAATATTTTGTAGATTAACTCTTTCAGAATTTTATGAGGCATTTATTAGAATTTAAGCTCTAGAGGTAAAATTGCTGGTGCAAATGGTATATAGTGACATATTATCAAACTACCAGAGCCGAGAGTTGTCAAAAGAGAACGGACACTTCCTCATACTCTAAGTATCATTACTAGGTCTCATTATTAAAAACAATTAGGAAATCAGCGAAGTAGACATGCAAACTCAAAGCATGTGTTTCATCCTGTGGTCTGACTAACCTACCCAGTGATGAGTATCATTGCTGACTTTGTTGAAAGGTTTTTATAGTCCTGTGTTTTATTCATGCTATGCCCATCTCAAGACTAGAGTTAGCAGCTGTGGACATATGAAAACTTGATAAGAGTATTTCTCTTGGTACAATGAAGCAAGCAGGTTTATATTTTCTTGCCATACTAGTAAAGATATAATTTAACATTTTCCAAGGCCAATGGAGTGACACAACCCCAGTGGGTTTCCTTTAAGACTGAAACAGCACACGTATGTCTGTTTCTATTTTAACAGGGACAATGAATGCTTACAAATAATGTCATGATGCTACTAGAAATGGAATGATTCAAAGATAGTGCCTGTACCAAATGTCAGTAAGTACAAAAAAAAATTCAATCACAGTTATAATCAGATAAGGCCTTTTTCTTCCCGTGGGCAGTAGCTTGTTTTTAAAGATACCTATTTACTTTTTAAGTTATGAAAAGCAAAATCAATTCTTACTTTATTTTTATCTAAAATACTCATGAAAAGATTTTTCCAGTGAAGAAACCAAATTGCAATTGCTTGTTGTGTTTTTGATACAAACACATATGATTAACAATTGCCCAAAGTTGTACCATAAGTTGGAGATCTGTGGTTTGTTCCAGAGGCTTCAGTCTTTTAAGAAATAATCCAACAGGAATAATTTGACACAAACTCCAGTATTTATGAAGTAATAGCAATTTACTTATTAATAGAAAAAATTAAATAAATGCTTTAGTTAAGTCTACCTTCTAGGACCTTGGGTACTCTGTACCCTCTCTCTTAGCAATCTCAACCACACACAAATCTCCAATAAATATTGCTAATGAGCCTCAAATTTACATCTCTAACCTACAACTCAGTTTTTGAGCTCCTATATATACAATTACCTTCTTGATTTCTCAACTTGAAGCTTTTCAATGCTCATACAGTATAATACTTAGGAGTAGCTCCCTCAGAATGGGTCTTCTAAGTTTCCCTGAGTGAAGGTAGAAAGAAATGTCTCTGTTCATCTCTGACCCCTGCCGTCAGCAAGTCTTATTTTCTTTTCCTCCTAAATGTCTCAAAGTGTCAATTTTTACATCCCATATCTGGCTCTTTTCTGGATTTAGCTAATACTTGTTTGTGTGTGGTACTAGGGATTGAATCTAGGGGTGTTCTGCCTTCAAACTACACCCCCAGCCCTTTTTATTTTTTATTTTATTTTTTTATTTTTAAACAGGATCTCACTAGGTTTCTGAGAGTCTTGCTAAGTTGCTGAGGCTGGTCTTGAACTTGCAATCCTCCTGCCTAAGCCTCCCAGGTACTGGGATTACAGGTGTGCACCACCGTGCCTGACTAACTAATACTTTTTCTCAACTGTATAAGCCTCCTACTTTGTCTTCCTGAGACCAAGCCTTCTTCTCATCCTCAAACCTTCCAATTTGTTTATCCAAGGACAGTGGAAACTCAAATATGATCATGTTATTTCCAACTTAAGACCGTTTAATAGATTCTCATTGATCTATAGTACTGAAAAATGTCTTTAACAAGGCCTACAAGGCCAGGGGCTTTTCCACCTATTTGATCAGCCTTATTTGGCGCTCTCCTCCTTGTTATTGTCTGTTCTAAAACCACAGTTCTTCCTTTGGCTTCTCAATTGACCATACTTTCTCTGGGCAGAGGTCTTTGCACATACTAGCACTCTACCACCTCCACATGGACTTGCTTGTCTTGCTTTTTCTCCAAGTTAGTCCTCTTAATTATTTATCTCCCATCTCAAATATGACTTCCTTGGGGAAACTTTCTCTGACCTACCTGTCTAGGGAAGATTACTCTGGTCTCTGCTCTCATAGAATTTCCTTTCTTTCCTTCATATTATTTAGATCAATTTCATAATTATACACATATTATTTTCTGGATTATTTGATTACTGTCTGGCTCATAAGCTCTATGAAAAATGAGGACGATATTAGTTGTTAGTGCTGCTGTAACCACATACCTACTCATCACGTAAGTGGCTGAAATAACATAAATTTATCATCTCACAGTTCTGGAGTTTAGAAGTCCAGAATCAAGGTGCTTGCAAGGACGGTTTCTTTTAAGATCTATGAGGGTTGGATCTCCTCTCTCCTTGAATGTAGATGACCATCTTCTCCCTGTATCTCTTTATATCTGATTCTGTGTCAAATAGTTTGCCTTTTTTTTGTGGTACTAGTGATTGAACCCAGGGGCATTCTACCTCCGAGCTACACCCCCAGCCCTACTTTTTATTCTTTATTTTGAAACAGAGTCTCACTAAGTTGGGGATCCTCTGGTCTCAGCCTCCCAAGGACTCGGATTACAAGCATGCACCACCATGCAGGGCATTGCTTTTATTTTTTAAACAAGGACACCATTCATATGGAATCACAGTCCTTCCCAATTACTTTGTTTTAACTAATTACACAAGCAATAACTTAGTTCCCAAATAAGATTTCATGCTGATATACCAGATGTTAGAACTTTAACATATACATGTGAAGGGATGTATTTATCCCATGACAGAGACAACGTTGTTCTGCCAACCACTGTGTCTTAAATTGCTAAGCAGTGTCAGATCATGAACAAATAAGAAGGAATGATGCTGCTTAGCATTCATACAGTCAAAATTACCAGTTGTGGGGATTAGTACCTTAACATGGTGGAATTATTCCTGGATTATTTTTTTCTTTCATCTTAATCATAAATATTAATTTATAAAACAAAATTGAGAAATTGAGAGAATTTTAACAAAAACCACATATAACTGAGATTATTACCTAAATTCAATAATATGATGATAACAGAGAGACTATGTCTTTGTAGCAACCAAATACATTTTTAAGGAAGAGAAACAGGGAAGGAGGTTTTTAAAGGTTTGGAAACACAATTTGGAACATGAACAGAGAAGAGTCCTGGTGGTTTTTTATGCCTGAGACACCAAATGTAGCATATTGTATCTTGCAAAAATAGCCACAACAAAGTCTCCCATATCAATCCTCCCCTGCAGCATGGATATGTCATCGCCTCATCAGGAGATGGTGTCTACCACTTCCTACCCTTGAATCTGGGCAGGCACGGTGACTGCTTGGATCAGTAGAATACAGTTCAAGTGACATTGGTAGCTCTTAACCAGTCCACCAGTTTTATTCTTTTTTTGTCTTGGAAATCAAATATCATGTAAGAAGTTTAACTATACTAAGATCATCAGGCTGTCAGAAGACCAAGCTATGTGGAGAGGCTCCTGGAAAATGACAGTGCATGTGAAGAGAAGGAAAGGGAACAAGGAACACGGGGGTATCAGATTTGTGAGTGAAGAAGCCATCTTAGTGAACTACATCCAGTTGACACCATCCCAGCTGCTATCTGACCACAAACATGTAAGAGTTCCCTCGTGAGAACTGACTAGCTGAGCTAGCTCAGTCAACCCTCAGGACTAAGAGAGCTAATAAAGAATTATTGTTTTAAGATAGTTTTAGGAAGGTTTGGTATGTAGCAGTGAGTAACAAGATCCACCCAGTAAATGCTCCATAAATGTTTAGTATATAGCAGATACTAAATGTGCTGTTATTGAATGGATAAACTCACCTCCAGAGTACAATGGGAGTGGTCATAGAAAATACAGACAAGTATATTTTGTGAGCAAAATAGGGAAGGCCTGTTTTACAAGTTTCGTCTCAGAATGCTTTTCTTTAAAAGCTTCCTCCACTGAAAGTCTTTCCAGACTAACAGAGCTGAATTTAAATGACCTCTTCCCACCACTGGATCAGGCAACCAGTCAGATCTCAGGCGTTCCTGCTGCTGAGAACCAGGGATATAAAAGAATCCTTTGGCTGGCAGCTGACAGCTGAGAATTTTATTCCTAGGATGTGTTCATATTTGGAGAAGTCATTTAGCCACTTCCAGTTGATGGTTCATCAAAGTGTTACACTCCTCATTTCCCTACACCCACCTGAACTCATACCCCAGCTTGGATCATTTGCCTGAATTCAATGTCGTTATATAACTCATCTGAGTAGGACACAATTTAGAATTGAAGCCCGAATCCTGCCAAATCAACTAGATTTCCTTATTTCTGAAGGTAAGAATTTGTTTTGATGTGAGCAGTTCTTAATCCTATGCAAAGTTGACCAAATTCATCTGTCTCTAGATGCCTTAATTTTCACTTGTTTAAGAGGTTAACATGATCAACAGAGACATATATTGGTCAACTTTGCATAGGATTAAGAATTGCTCACATCAAAACAAATTCTTACCTTCAGAAATAAGGAAATCTAGTTGATTTGGCAGGATTCGGGCTTCAATTCTAGATTGTGTCCTACTCAGATAAGTTATATAACGACATTGAATTCAGGCAAATGATCCAGGCTGGGATATGAGTTCAGGTGGGCGTAGGGAAATGAGGAGTGCAACAGTAATATATGCATACCCATGTTCATAGCAGCACAATTCACAGTGGCCAAATTATGGAACCAACCTAGATGTCCATCAACAGATGAATGGATTACAAAATTATGGGAAATACACACAATGGAATTCTACTCAGCAATAAAGAAGAACAAAATAACAGCATTCGCAAAAAAATGGAAAGATCTGGAGAACATTATG
>PVJS01039171.1:0-10101 GCA_004027185.1 Glis glis
CTGAGGCTGGCTGTGAACCCAGATCCTCCCGTCTTAGTCTCCCAAGTACTGGGATTATAAGTGTGCGACACCACGCCCGGCTAGTGAGACCTTGTTTCAATATAAAAAAATAAAATAGGGCTGGGGATGTAGCTAAGAGGTAAAATGTCCCTGGGTTCAATTTGCAGTAATACACACACACACACACACACACACACACACACACACGCTATTACTCCTCTGAAATTTAAGAATAAAGTAGCTTAGGCCGGGCGTGGTGGTGCACGCTTGTAATCCCAGTACTTGGGAGGTGGAGACCAGAGGATCCAGGTTCGCGGCCAGCCTCAGCTACTTAGTGAGGCCCTCCGCAACTTTGTGAGACCTGGTTTCAAAATAAAGTATAAAAAATAGGGCTGGGGATGTAGCTCGGAGGTAGAACACCCCTGGGTTCCATCCTCGGTACCGCAAAAAAAAAAAAGAATAAAGTAGCTTAGGATGAAGCAATACTGCTTCTACATTGTACATATGCAAAAACTTGGGCTGGGGGTGGTGGCGCACACTTGTAATCCCAGTTTTTTGGAGGCTGAGACAGGAGGATTGCAAGTTCGTGGCCAGCCTCAGCTACTTTGTGAGGCCTTCCACAACTTAGTGAGACCTTGTTTCAAAATAAAAATTAAAGGAGCCAGGTGTGATGGCGCACGCTTATAATCCCAGTACTTGGGAGGCTAAGACAAGAGGATCACAGGTTTGCGGCCAGCCTAAGCAACCTGGGAGGCTCTCTGCAACTTAGACTCTGTTTCAAAATAAAGAATAAAAAATTAAGCTGGGGGTGGAGCTCAAAGGTAGAATGCCCCTCGGTTCGATCCCCAGTACCGAACAAAACAAAACAAAAGAAAACAACAACAAAAAAAACTTGGCCTATTTATTTATTCATTTATTTTTTTGCAGTACTGGGGATTGAACCCAGGGGTGTTCTACCTCCAAGCTACACCCCCAGCCCTTTTCTTTATACTTTTTTTTTTTTGCGGTACCGGGGATTGAACCCAGGGGCATTCTACCTCCGCACTACACCCCCGGCCCTATTTTTTTATACTTCATTTTGAAACCGGGTCTCACGAAGTTGCGGAGCACCTCACTAAGTAGAGAGAGAGAGAGAGAGCGAGCGAGCTGAGGCTGGCCGCGAACCCGTATCCTCCGGTCTCCGCCTCCAAAGTACTGGGATTACAAATGTGCGCCACCACGCCCGGCTATACTTTATTTTGAAACCGGGTCTCACTAAGTTGTGGAGGGCCTCACTAAGTAGCTGAGGCTGGCCGCGAACCCGGATTCTCCTGTCTCAGCTTCCCAAGTACTGGGATTACAAGTGTGCGCCACCACGCCCGGCCTATTTTTTTTTTTTATGATTTCCTTTTTGGGCTCAAGCTCATATAAAAACAGAATCAGCATAAAATTGTACTTCATTTTTTCCAGTGAGAAGACAGTTTGAAGAGGAAAGTTTTAACATCATCCTTTTGGTCTCAGATTACCTTTCCTAAGAACTTTTCCTGCTCTGTACACTTGGTGTCACAATACTTTGTGTAGCTAGGACAGCAGTGGAGGCAAAATAGATTTGACAGACAAATATAAACCTGATTATCTGACCTCTCTGGCTTACTGCTGAGTGATGTATTGAGCTAGGAAAGGATAGTCCCCCCCCCATAGAATAGCCATTTATTTTCTTTCTAAAAATCGTGAAACGCATAATACAAAGCATATTGCACAGTTGATTACGTTTTTGCTCCTTTTAGATTTCGGAGAAGAGTAGCAATTTATTATTCTCTCTCTTTTTTTTTTTTTTTGCGGTACCGGGGATTGAACCCAGGGGCATTCTACCTCTGAGCTACACCCCCGGCCCTATTTTTTATACTTTATTTTGAAACCGGGTCTCATGAAGTTGCGGAGGGCCTCACTAAGTAGAAAGAGAGACAGAGAGAGAGAGAGAGAGAGAGAGAGAGAGCGCGCGCGCTGAGGCTGGCCGCGAACCCGGATCCTCTGGTCTCTGCCTCCCAAAGTACTGGAATTACAAGCGTGCGCCACCACGCCCGGCTCTCTTTTTTTAATATACATTTATTGGTGCTTTATAGTTTCATATAATGTAGTTTATAGTGATAGTGACATGCATGCACACAACACTTGGTGAGTTCTCCCGGTTCCCTCCCCACTCCCCCCTTCCCCATACATGATATTGAGATTGGCATTGGTATTCTCACATATGTACATAATGTCAATGGAAGTATTTCCTTCAGTAATTCTCCCTCTCCCTCCCCTTTCCTAGACCACCTTCCTTGCTCCACTGGGGTTCCTCCTCCATTGTCTAAAGTCCCTCTTGTATCCCGATTACTCCCTAGTTTCTGCATAGAAGAAAAAACATATGACCCTTCATTTTCTGTGACTGGCTAATGTTCTCCAGGTCCATTCATGGAAAGGATAGTTTTTGTTTTTGTTTTTAAGTTTTTTTTTTTTGTGTGTGTGGTACTAGTGATTGAACCCAGGGGCATTCTACCTCTTAGCTATCCTAGCTATAACCCTAGCCCCCTTCCTTCCTTCTTTCCTTCCTTCCTTCCTTCCTTCCTTCCTTCCTTCCTTTTTCTTTCTTTCTCTTTCCTTTTCTTTTCTTTTTGTAGTAGTAGGAATTGAACTCAGGGACCTTCTACCTCCAAGCTAAACCCCCAACCTGATTTGAAACAGGGTCTCATTAAGTTGCTGAGGCAGGTCTCGAACCTGCGATCCTCCTGTCTCAGCCTCCCAAGTACTGGGATTACAAGCATGTGCCACCATGCCTGGCTCCTTTTTATTTCTTATTTTGAAACAGGGTCTTACTAAGTTTCTGAGGGCCCCACTAAGTTGTTGATGCTGGACTCAAACCTGTTATTCTTCTGTCTTAGCCTCCCATGTACTGGGATTACAGGGGTATGCCACCATGCCTAGCTAGTTTCTGTATCTTTTTTTTTCCATATTTTTAAAATTTTATTTTATTAGTGCATTGCAATCATACATCTTGAAGGATTTCAGGGTGGTTGACGTATACATGCACTCATCCGTCAAGTAGCCCTTACTCATTCCCCCCCCCGCCTCCCCCCTCCCTCCTTCCCGTGTTCAGCACAGTAGTTGACTTTGATAGCTTTGTGTATGTCCATCCTGTGCACCAGTTTGTTTCCCTCTCCTTCCTTCCCGTCTCCCCCGGTTAGTTCACCTTCTTCACTCATCTGAGGTTTTCTCTCTTTGTCTGGAGTCCCTCCTGTGCGGGGTCGTGGCTTATCCTCCCGTGACCTTAGTTTCTGTATCTTAATGGAGAATGTATATTTCCATTCCCCCTCAAGCTTTTTTTTTTGTTGTTGTTGTTTTGGTACTGGGGAGTGTATCCAGCGGCATTCTACCTCTGAGCTACACCCCCAGCCCGTTTTAGAACAGGGTCTTACTAGGTTGCTGAGAGTCTTGCTACATTGCTGAGGCTGTCCTTGAACCTGGGATCCTCCCATCTTAGCCTTCAAAGGACTGGGATTACAGGCATGTGCTATCACGCCCAGCAAGTTGTTTTCAATTATGTAATTTTTTTTTTTTTTTTTTTTTTGCGGTACCGGGGATTGAACCTAGGGGCATTCTACCTCCGTGCTACACCGCCGGCCCTATTTTTTATACTTTATTTTGAAACTGGGTCTCACGAAGTTACGGAGGGCCTCACTAAGTAGAGAGAGAGAGAGAGAGAGAGAGAGAGAGAAAGACAGGGAGAGAGCGAGCTGAGGCTGGCCGCGAACCCGGATTCTCCGGTCTCTGCCTCCCAAAGTACTGGGGATTACAAGCGTGCGCCACCACGCCCGGCTCAATTATATAATTTTTTTAGAGCATCATAGGTAACCTTTACATGCTACCATTTTTCCTAATCTCATAGCAGTTTTAAAATTACACTTAGCCAACTTATATCTCAGCATTTACGTATTACTCCCACCTTTGTGCTGCCAGCATGTGGATAGCATCAGGAGCTTTATTTGGATACCTCACAGAGATTGGGAGGAAAGGAAAGGGGTATAGACCAGGGAGTCCACCAACAGGTAGGACCTATCTATTGCACTGTGGTGCTAGATGCCTGTGGCCAGGGCTAGAGTACGTGGAGAAAAATTCGGGGTCCAGATCCTGAGACGCTTACATAGCAGGCTCATGATGTAGGACTTTGTACTCAACAATTGCCATCAACACCCAACTTAAAAGAATTGTATTATCATGGTTTTAGGACAAAGCTTTGTAAGCTGAGGTTCCCTCTGTGGTCAGACCTCTCATGGTTTCCTAATCCCTGTCATTAATGTCCTTCCACATTAAAACCAGTTCCTTTTGTATCTCATTGTATTGGTACGAAAGTGTTTCAAAGAGAGACAGCACCTTTACTGAATTCATTGAGCCATGTTTGTTAATTTCCTGAAAGTTGCAGCCTTTGAACATACTTCCCATTACAGAAAGCGGTCTGTTTTTTGATGTGGGTTCTGAGTAGATCAGCACATGTCATGAATATGAGGCCTGGGCTCTCTTGGAGAGGGAAGGGATTGGCTGGACCTGAGTCTGGAAATCAGTTGTCTCCAGGGATTGGGTAGGGCACATAGCCGAAATAGGCTGCTTCAAGTGTAAAATTTCTCCTCAGCCTCGTGTTTTATCTTAAAAAATTAATGTAGAGTTTCATTCTAGTTACGCCCGGCTAGTTACAAGTATTTTTGTTATGTATATTTTGATTCATTTGAAAGTAAAAAAAAAAAAGCCGAGCATGGTGGCACACGCTTGTAATCCCAGTACGTGGGAGGCTGAGACAGGAGGATCGCAGGTTCTCAGCCAGCCTCAGCAACACGAAGCCCTCTGAGACTCAGTGATGAGACCCTGTTTCAAAATAAACAAATGCTGGGCATGGTGGCACACGCTTGTAATCCCAGTACTTGGGAGCTTGGGAGACTGAGACAGGAGGATACAGGTTTGCGGCCAGCCTCACCAACTTAGTGAGGCCCTCCACAACTTAGTGAGACCCTGTTTCAAAATAAAGAATAAAAAATAGGTCTGGGGGTGTAGCTTGGAGGCAGAATGCCCCCGGGTTCAATCCCCAGTACTGAAAAAAAAAAATAAACAAAATAGGACTGGGGGTATAGCTCAGAGGTAGAATGCCTTTGGGTTCAATCCCCAGTACCAAAAAAATAATAAATAAATAAAAAGGACTGGGGTGTAGCTCAGAGGTAGAAGGCCCCTGGTTTCAATCCTCAGTACCACCTAAATAAATAACTCCTCAAGTCTACAAATATATCTAGGAAAAATTGTCATGTTTATCCTCTCTTCACTTACCCTAGCACTCCTGGGTTACAGGCCCCTCTCTTTGTTTGTTTGTTTGTTTTGCAATACTGGATATTGAACCTAGGGGCATTCTGCCTCTGAGCTATACCCTCAGGCCTATTTTGTATTGTTTTTTTGAGGTAAGGGGATTGAACCCAGGGGCATTCTACCTGTGGGCTACACCCCCAGCCCTATTTTTATTCTTTGTTTTGAAACCAGGTCTCACTAAGTTGTGGAAGGCCTCACTAAGTAGCTGAGACTGGCCGCGAACCTGGATCCTCCGGTCTCAGCCTCCCAAGTACTAGGATTACAAGCGTGCACCACCACACTTGGCTTGTATTCTTTATTTTGAAACAGGGTCTCACTAAGTTGCAGAGGACCTCACTAAGTAGCTGAGGCTGGCCCCGAACCTGTGATCCTCTTGTCTTAGCCTCCCAAGTACTGGGATTATAGGCGTACGCCACCACGCCCAGCATGGCCCCTCTGTTTTAGGTGTTAATGTAGGTTATGAGGAACCAAGAAAATATTTTTTTCCCCCTGTGGTACTGGGACTTGAACCCAGAAGCATTCTACGTCTGAGCTACACCCCCAACCCTTTTTTATTTTTTTAAATTTATTTATTTATTTATTTATTTATTTATTTATTTATTTATTTTATTTGTTTTTTTGTGTGTGTGGTACTTGGGATAGAACCCAGGGGCCTTCTACCTCTGGGCTATACCCCCAGACCTATTTTTTTTTTTTTAATTTAGAAACAGGGTCTCACTAAGTTGCTGAGAGCCTCACTAAATTGCTGAGGCTGGCCGCGAACCTGCGATCCTCCTGTCTCAGCCTCCCAAGTACTGGGATTACAGGCATGCACCACCACACCCAGCTCAGGAAAAGATTTTAAACGTGTAGCTGTGGTCTGTTTTGTGTCTTCAAAAGATTGCTTGGTATTATGGTACATGGGAAGCAGCCAGGAGAGTCACTTATCTGAGCATTTTCAGCAGAAAATGTGGAGACCAGAGGGGTGGACAGAGGGCAGGCTCCAGGTGAGTCACACTGAGGGGAAAGGCGGAGTGGTGGAAGGAGCACCTGAGGAAGACAGAGGAGGTTCCCCATCCTACCCTTTCTTTTCCTGTTCTTTTCTCTCTCCTTTTTTCTTTTTGTGTGATACTGGAAATGGAACCTAGTGGCATTCTGCCTCTGAGCTACACTCCCAGCCCTTTTTATTTTATTTTGAGACAGTCTTGCTGAGTTGCACAGGCTGGCCATGAACTTTCTTTCTTTTTTTTTTTTGGTGGTACTGGGGATTGGATCCAGAGGCATTCAACCTTCGAGCTACACCCCCAGCCCAATTTTCTTTCTTATTTGCAAACGGTCTTGCTAGATTGATGAGAGTCTCATTACTTGCTGAGGATGTCCTCGAACCTGTGTTCCTCCTCTCTCAGCCTCCCAAGTACTGGGATTACAAGTGTGTGCCACCATACCTGGCTCAGCAGTTGTGCTTTTACTCTGTAATGCAATAAGCTTCTTTTCTAGCCTATATTCAATATGAAAAACTTCTTTAAAAACCTGTAGTTAATATTTAATTGCTTATAAATTTTATTAAGTTTGGATGAAAGCAAATTATCATTGTTTTATGTCTTCTAAAAGTATTCAAGCCAGGCATGGGGGCATATGCCTGTAATCCCAGTATTTGGGAGGCTGAGACAAGAGGATCACAGGTTTGAGGATAGCCTCAGCAACTAAATGAGGCCTTCAGCAACTTATTGAGACCCTGTATCAAAAAATAAATAAATAAAAAGGGCTGGGGTATAGCTCAAGGGTAGAATGCCCCTGGATTTAATCCCCAGTGTGCCCCCACACACACATGGATTCTGTTCAACAGAAATGAAAATAATTCTTTTTTCCTTTTTTTTTTGTGTGTGTGTGTGGTACTGGGGGTGGAACCCCATGGGCCTTCTACCTCTGAGCTATATCCCCAGCCCTATTTTATTTATTTTTATTTGGAAACGGGGTCTCGCTATTTTATTTATTTTTATTTGGAAACAGGGTCTCGCTAAGTTGCTGAGAGCCTCACTAAGTTGCTGAGGCTGACTTCGAACCTGCAATCCTCCTGTCTCAGCCTCCCAAGTACTGGGATTACAGGCATGCGCCACCACGCCTGGCTCAAAAATAATTCTTTTTTTTTTTTTTTTGCGGTACCGGGGATTGAACCCAGGGGCGTTCTACCTCCGCGCTACACCCCCAGCCCTATTTTTTATACTTTATTTTGAAACTGGGTCTCACATAGTTGCGGAGGGCCTCACTAAGTAGAGAGAGAGAGACAGGGAGAGAGAGAGTGCGAGAGAGAGCGCACGAGCTGAGGCTGGCCGCGAACCTGGATCCTCCGGTCTCCGCCTCCCAAAGTACTGGGATTACAAGCGTGCGCCACCACGCCCAGCTCAAAAATAATTCTTAACCTGAAGTTGTCACTGGTTCATTAGATTTTTAAATGAGCGAAGCTAAAAATATCAATGAAGGTTGTTAATGGCTACTTTTAATTCAGCCAGTTTGGATTGGCCACCAGGCAGGGGATGTGGAAACTATTGTGGTGGCTTCCACAAAACACCATAAATGGATTTTGTCTTTTTAGGTTTCATAGACATATTTTCAGAGTCCAAGGAAGGCCTTGGTGTTCACTCATCAATGATACTTCGCTTCCTGCATCGCAATCGGATCTCCAGCACGGTGGTCCCTTACCCGATGTTGGACCACTGCAATAACATATGCACCATGCGTTCGTCAGTTCTCAAGGAGTCTCTGGATCAACTGGTACAAAAAGAAAAGGGTATGTGTGTAGGAAGGTCTCCTGGAAGTAACATTTCTTCTAAACTTTGTGTTTACTAATAAAATGAGCCAGTAAAATGGGCCTTTATTTCTGAAAATCCTTTCTTCTTTCCTGACACAACTAGTTTTAGTTTCTCATCATCAGTTCTTTGCTTAGATGGGACTTCAGAGATGCCTTTCCTTATCACTCTATCTAATGAATGCTCCCTCCCTCCTTTTTCTTATTCCCTTCCTTCTGGTCACTATTACCTTTGCAGGTTTAATGGTCTATATCCCACTTTCCATTATCTGAAGTCAGCATTATTTATTTACCTGCATTTTGTCTGTTTTGTTTGCTTCCTTATCCTTAGTGATGGTAACAGAAAGTGATGATGTGTATAGACAGATCTGTGGAACATAACAGAATCCAGAAATAGACCCAAGTACATGTGGGAATATAGAACCAGATAAAGGCAGCCTTATAAGTCAGGATAGAAAGGTAAATTGTCAACAGGTAGGGTTAGGGCAACTGGTTAGCCATTTGGAAAAAAATAAAGCTAGATTCTTATTCCATTGCATTCACTAAAATAGATTTCAGATGGATCAAAAAGGTCAACTAGAAAGAAAACGGTAAGAGGGTCAGTGATCAAGAGCTTGCCTAGCACACATGAGGCCCTGGGTTCCATCTCCATCATAGTCAAAAAAGTACTAGAAGAAAATAGTTCCATTTGTGTGTGTGTGTGTGTGTGTGTGTGTGTGTGTGTGTGTGTAGTACTGGGGATTGAACCCAGGGGCACTCTACCTCCGAGCTACATCCCCAGCCCTTTTTATTTTATTATTTGGAAACAGGGTCTCACTAAGTTGCTGACAGCCTCACTAAATTGCTGAGGCTGACCTCAAACCTGCGATCCTCCTGTCTCAGCCTCCCAGGTACTGGGATTACAAGCGTGCACTGCCATGCCCGGCAAAATAGTTCCATTTTATAAAATATAACAGGACAGCCTTTCTATGCAAGGCATACAAATCAGAATTTACAAAAAAAGTAATAAGTTACACTATGAAAATTTAATGTTCTTTACAGCAAAAAATATAAGCAGAGTCAAAAGACACAAATAGCCGGGTGTGATGGCACATGCCTTTAATCCCAGTACTTGGGAGGCTAAGACAGGAAGACTGCAGGTTTGAGGACAGCCTCAGCAAGTAGTGTGACTCTCATCAACCTAGTGAGACCCTGTTTCAAAATAAAAATAAAAATAAAATAGGGCTGGGGGTATAGTCTGGAGGTAGACTACCATGGGTTTAATCCCCAGTAACCAAAACAACAAAACACACAAATGACATTTCTAGGGAACAAAATATATTCATTTGTCTAAATTTTTTAGTAACTCTTGGGTAATTACTTAACTCTCTGTTCTTCAATTTTGGAGGACTTTTTTTGTAGTATTGGGGATTGAACCCAGGGGCATTCTACCTCTGAGCAACAACCCCAGCCCTGTTTTATTTTTTATTTGGAAACAGGTCTCACTAAATTGCATAGGTCATCACTAAGTTGCTGAGGCTAGTGGTGAATGTGCAATCCTCCTGTTTCAGCCTCCCAAGTACTGGAATTATAAGCATGCGCCCCAATGCCCAGAGAGTTTCTTCATTTTTAAAATGAATTAATATATACAGAATGCATAGAAAAGTCCCCAGATCACAGGAAACACTCAAATATAGTGTGTGTGTGTGTGTGTGTGTGTGTGTGTAACAATGTACATAAAATATATGAATTGATAAGAGACCAGGGACCCAGAAGAAAATGGAAGAGGGAAAACAAGAGCATATTCAGAAACACAAGTGGCATAAAAAGCCTCACTCAGCCGGATGTGGTGGTACACACCTGTAATCCCAGTACTTGGGAGGCCAGTCTCAGAAACCTAGTGAGACTCTGTTTCCAAATAAAAAGTAAAATAGGGCTGGGGGTGTAGCTCAGAAGTAGAATGTCCCTGG
>PVJS01039172.1:0-19030 GCA_004027185.1 Glis glis
GGGGAGAGAGAGAGAGAGAGAGAGAGAGAGAGCTAAGGCTGGCCACGAACCCGGATCCTCCGGTCTCCGCCTCCCAAAGTACTGGGATTACAAGTGTGCGCCACCACGTCCGGCATAGAAAAAGTATTTTTGTGGGCTGCAGATGTAGCTCAATGGTAGGTCTGCTAACCTAGCAAGGATGAGGCCCTGGGTTCAATCCCCAGCACCACATCACACACAAAGAAAGATAGACTACAGCCGGGTGTGGGGGGGACATGCCTCTAATCCCAGTAATTGGGAGGCTGAGATAGGAGGATTGCAGATTTAAGGCCAGCCTCAGCAAATAGTGAGGCCTGCAGCAATTTAGTGAGACCCTGTCTCAAAAATAAAAAAAAAATAGGGCTGGGGGTGTAGCTCAGAGGCAGAATGTCCCTGGGTTCAATCCCCAGTACCACAAAAAAAACAATGAATTAAATTATATATATATATATATATATATATATATATATATATATATATATGCATGCCATGAGTAGTGCTTCAGGCTTGTAGTACCAGTTCTTGGGAGGCAAAGACAGGAGAATCACAGGTTCGAGGCTAGCCTCAGTAACCTATCAAGACCCTTTGCAAACTAGTGAGACCCTACTTCAAAATAAAAAATAAGCCGGGGCGTGGTGCACGCTTATAATCCCAGTACTTGGGAGGCTGAGACAGAAGGATCGCAGGTTCGCAGCCAGCCTCAGCAACTTGTGAGGCCCTCCGCAACTTAGTGAGACCCTGTTTCAAAATAAAGAATAAAAAAATAGGACTGGGGGTGTAGCTCAGAGGTAGAATGCCCCTAGATTCAATCCCCAGTACTGCAAAAAAATAAATAGATAAATAAATAAATAGGGGCGGGAGTGTAGCTCAGATATAGAGTGGCCCTGGGTTCAATCCCCAGTACATACACACATACATATACACACACATAGTCGCTGAAACCACTGAGGCTTTCAAATGCAGTAGCTGAGTGTTGACTGCTTTTGTTCAGCCTAATGATTCTTTCAACTGGAGAGGTTAGTGTAAGGAGTCGTCTTTCTACTCTTGCTGTGGCCTCTTCTGCATCTCGGCAATGAAAGGCTAGGCCTGTGTTTCATGTGTGATGAGTCATCCCAGCTTTCTTATGAATTAACTAGGACCTGATAACACGTTGGCTCGTGAGACAGATTCAGCTCATATCTCAACAGAACAAGAGCACACATGCAGAAATGTGTCCCCGTTGAAATAACTGACATACTGATGGTTTATGGCTTTACAACAGTGTTTCAAAGAAATTTGTAAGTCAAGAACTATGCAGAACTGAAGGCATTCTAAGTAACAAAGGGGATATATCCTTTCATGAATATCCTCCCCATATTAGTCAGGTATCACATGCAATGGCCGTGACACATCTGTGATAAATCAACTAAAAAACAGGAGAAGCAAAGCTCATGACGTCAGAAGTTCCAGTCCAGGGTCAGTTTTGCCTGTCTCTCTTGGACTGTGGTGAGTGGTACATCACGGCAGGGAACATGCCTTAGAGACAAGATGCTCACGTCACGGCAAGCCAGGAATTGAAGAGGGACATGAAGAGGCCGGGGTCCCAATATCTCCATCAGGGGCACGCCCCCGATGACCGGATGTCGACCAACCAACCAAGGCTGGGAAGTTGTGGATTCCATCCGGTCAGCCGGAAAAAGAAGTGAGGTGCAGAGGAGGGAGGAGACCTGCCTTTTATTCCAGCTGTGGCATGCTGACCTAGGAGCCTCTGCCTCCAGTACCCAGTGGTGGCCGCCGACTACAAGAGAGCTCCGCAACAGACTTCTGCACGGGGCTTCCATGCAGCGGAAAGTCCCCATCTAGTTTATATGTCAAAGCAGAATAAAGGTGGCAGCGTGCCAGGGCACAGAGTTACCAAAGGTGGCAGCGCGCCAGGGCACAGAGTTACCAAAGGTGGCAGCGCGCCAGGGCAATCTGGCATCTTCAAGGACATGCTTACTTATTTTTCATATGACAGTGGTATTTAGCAGAGAGAGGCAAGAAACTAACACCGTGTTCTGACTGTCCCCACATTGGACTTCCTTCTGCTAGGCCCCACCTCCTAACGATTCCACCACGTCCCCTAGAAACATGAACTGAGAACCAAGACTTCAAATATGGGCCTGTGGGGAGACATTTAAGATTCAAACTATAACAATCCATTAATCGCCCCTCTCACACTAGAACATGCTGCTTAAATATGTACATGTATATCGCTCCTTGGTAGACTCCTTCAATAGGTATCTGCTCCTTACAACTACTCTTAAAAAGAGACTAGATGAGCCATAAACGATAAAAAATCTATTCTTGTGCCCAAGAGGAGCAGTCAACAAAAGGAAGTTGACAGCATCTTCCTCCAAAATAACTACTGACAACGTTGTGCTGCATAATCTTTGGAATGACAACCAATTGACTGCAAACGGATATCCCAGCAATAAGAGAGATTTATGGGTACCATCTGTCAATCAATAGATGTAAAAAAAACTACAAAAGATTATGTGAAACATGAAGATTGCAAGTTTGAAGTCAGCCTCAGCAATATAGCGAGGCTTTCAGCAACTTAGCAAGACCCTGTTTCCAAATAAAATAAGGCTAGGGATGTAGCTCAGAGGTAGAATGTCACTAGGTTCAATCTGCAGCACCACAAAATAAATTAAAAAATAAAAATAAACCGTAAGATTTTTCACAGAATCAATAGATATGTCTGGCTGTGCATGTAATTATAAGCCTCTAGCCTCCTGTGGGGTTGGTGCATTGTTTCCAATGATGAAATGATAAGAAAACACTTCTCACATAAGAAATTATGGAAACCGGGCGTGGTGGCTTATGCTTGTAATCTTAGTACTTGGGAGGCTGAGACTGGAGGATCCAGGTTCGCAGCCAGACTCAACTACTTAGTGAGGCCCTCCGCAACTTAGTGAGACCCTGTTTCAAAATAAAGAATAAAAAATAGGGCTGGGGGTATAGCTCAGAGGTAGAATGCCCCTGGGTTCAATCCCTGGTACTGAAAAAAAAAAAAAGAAAATGTAAGCATTGAGTGCCCACATAAGAAAAACAAAAAGTCAAGCTGGGCGCGGTCGCACACGCCTGTACTCCCAGTACGTGAAAGGCTGAGACAGGAGGATAGCAGGTTCAAAGCCAACCTTGGCAACTTAGCAAGGCTCTCAGCAACCTAGCAAGACCTTGTTTCCAAATAAGAGATAAAATCAGGCTGAGATGTAGCTTGGAGGTAGAATGCCTCTGGGTTCAATCCCCAGTACCACAAAAAAAGAAAAGAAAAACAAAAAGTCACCAAATAAAAAAGCTAATTATACACCTCAAAGCCCTCAAAGTACAGGAAAAGACTAATCCCATAGGTAGGAGAAGTCAAGGAATAATTGAAATCAGAGCAGAAATCAATGAAATAGAGAACAATAAAAAAATACAAAAGATCAACAGAACGAAAAGCTGGTTCTTAGAAAAGATAAACAAAGCCGGGCGTGGTGGCACACGCTTGTAATCCCAGTACTTGGGAGGCTGAGACAGGAGGATAGCAGGTTCATAGCCAGCCTCAGCTACTTAGTGAGTCCCTCTGCAACTTAGTGAGACCCTGTTTCAAAATAAAGAATAAAAAAAAAATAGGGCTGGGCATTTAGCTCGCAAGTAGAATGCCCCTGGGTTCAATCCTCAGTACCACACACACAAAAAAAGAAAAGATAAACAAGATTGATAAACACTTAGCCAACCTAAGCAAAAGAGAGAATCAATTCAAATTACTAAAATAAGAAATGAAAAAGGAAACATCACCGCAGACAATGAGTAAATCCAGAGGATCTTCAGAAACTATTTTGAAAATTTATAATCCAATAAATTGTAAAACATATAAGAAATTGACGGATTTCTAGACACATACAACCTACCTAAATTGAACCAAAACCAAATTAGGAAACCTCAAGAAAAGAAAATTACAGACCAATATCATTGATGAACTTAGATATAAAATTTCTAAAACAAATACTTGCAACACACATTCAAAATCACACCAAGAAAATTATACACCATGATCAAGTCAGGTTAATTCCAGAGATGCAAGACTGCTTCGAGATATGCAAATCAATACATGTAATTCATCACATAAATAGACCTAACGACAAAAATCACATGATCATCTCAATACATGCTGAAAAAAGCATTAAACAAAAACCAATACCCATTCATATTAAAAAAAACACTGCAGAAAATCAGAATAGCAGGAACTTACCTCAATATCATAAAGGCAATATAAAATAAACTCAAAGTCAACATCTTATTGGATGGGGAAAAACTACAAGAATTCCCTTTAAAATCAAGAACAAGAAAAGAAAAGGATGCCCACTATCACCATGCTTTTTCAATGTAGTACTCAAAACTCTAGCCACAGTGATAAGACTAGAGAAGGAAATCAAAGGAAAACAAATAGGAAAAGAAGAACTGAAATTATCTCTGTTTGCAGATGACATGATCCTATACTGAGAAGACACAAAAAACTCAACCAAAATACTTCTAGAGCTGATTAACTAATACAGCAAAGTATCTGGATACAAAATCAATCTTAAAACATCAATATCTTTTCTATATGCCAAACATAAATCCACTGAAAAAGAAATCCAGAAAACAATTCGATTCATAACAACATCAAAAACAATAAAACATCCAGTAATAAATCTAATCAAGGAGGTAAAAGACCTCTACAATGAAGACTATAAAACACTAAAGAAAGAAATTCTCTTTCCCATGCTCTTGGGTTGGCAGAATAAACATCATCAAAATGGCCATTTCTCCAAAAGTAATCTACAGATTCAATGCAATCCAATGTCATTCTTCACAGAGCTAGAAAAATCAGTCCTAAAATTCATATAGAACAACAAATGTCCCAGAATAGCCAAAACAGTTCTCAGCAATAAGAACAATGGAGGAGGCATCATAATACCTGACTTCAAACTATTCTACAGAGTCATAGTAATAAAAACAGCATGGTATTTCCACAAAAATAAACACATAGACCAGTGGAACAAAATAGAAGATACAGAAATAAAGCCACACACATACCGTCAATTGATTATTGAAAAGGGGGCCAAAAACATACTCTGGAAAAAAGCCTTTTCAACAAATGGTGTTGGCAAAACTGGTTATCCATATGTAGAAAAATGGAAATAAATCCCAACTTCTCATCCTGCACAGGAGTCAACTCAAGATGGATCAAAGACCTGAAAATTAGACCAGAGACTTTGCAATTACTAGAAGAAGGCATAGGACCAAACTCCAACATTAGGCACTGGTAAAAAGTTCAATAAGACCCCAAAGGCACAAGAAAATAAAATGATCACTAGTAGTGGGATTGCAATTAAATTGAGGAGCTTTTGTACAGCAAAGTAAACTATCAAGAACCTTAATAAGGAGCCAACAGAATGGGAGAAGATCTTTGCCAGCTACTTCTCCGATACAGGAATAATATCTAGAATATACAAAGTACTCAAGAAATTTATCACCAAAAACCCCCAAATAAAAAATTTAAAAATGGGCAATAAATATATGAAAAATGCTCAACATCATTAGCAATCAGAGAGATGCAAATGAAAACTACACTGAGATTTCACCTAACCCCAATTAGAATGGCAATCATTAAAAACACAAATAATAATAAATGCTGGAGAGGATGTGGGGCAGTAGGAACTCTGATACATTGTTGATGAGCCTGCAAATTAGTGCAGCCACTTTGGAGATCGGTGTGGAGGGTCCTCAGAAGAATGGGAATGAACCTACCATATGACCCAGCGATACCACATCTACCCAAAGGAATTGAAATCAGACCACCATAGTAACACATGCATATCTACATTTATACCAGCACAATTCATAATTGCCAAACTATGGAACCAGCCTAGGTGTCCATCAACAGATGAATGGATTACAAAATCATGGGATAGTCACACAATGGAATTCTATTCAACCATAAAGAACAAAATTATGTCATTTGCAGGGAAATGGATGGAACTGGAGAATATTGTTTGAGATTAGTCAGTCACAAAAAGTGAAAGGTCTGATGTTTCCCCTCATATGTGGAAGCTAGGGAGAACCTGGGACACAGGAGGGACTCCAGACAAAGGAGAACCTTGGTGGAGTGATGGAGGGGGTCTAAGGGAGGGAGGTGGATGCAGGGAGGGAGACTCAAGGGAAACACTTCAATGGACATGATGATGTACATACACAAATTTATCGATGCCAATCTCAATGCCATGCACGGGGAGGGGGAGGGAGTGGGTGGGAGCCAGGGGGAGGCTCACCAAGTGCTACGAGCATGTATGTTTCTATCACTCTGAACTACATCATGATGTATGATTTCAATGCACCAATAGAAAAGACTATGAAAAGAGTAACATTTTAAAAATATTGAATCATCATTCTGAAAGTGTTAACATTTTTATTCGATATTCACTATGTTCATCAGATTCATGTGTTCCCAATATGAGACTATAAATGCTACCTTATTTTTGTGTGTGTGTATGGTACTGGGGATTGAATTCAGGGACACTCTACCTCTGAACAACACCCCCAGTCCTGGACCCCAAGTTTGAGATCAGCCTCGGCAACTTAGTGAGACCCTGTTTCAAAATAAAAAAGGGCTGGGGTGTAGCTCAGAGGTAGAACAGCCCTGAGTTCAATCCCCAGTACCCCCAAAAAAATGGCTTGTTAGTGGCCTTGACCTTTCTATGCACATTGTGCCTGGAAACTGTCGAAGAAGCAAATATTGGGAAGCAGCAAAAGCATTCTCTTTGGTTTGGATTTAGTTGCTTACTTTGCCCTTTTTGGTGCCTGGACTAGAAAATTCTGAGAAGCCCAAATTGGGGTAGGGACACCCCGCATCCCTGCACCCTGAGGTCAGGAATCCAGGTAGGAAGCCGCAAGTGGCTCTCATCACTCGCACGTGAAATCAGACCATCGAGTCCGCTCCTAAAGAAACTGCTCAGGTGATTTGCGAAGGACGCGCTTGTAGGCACAGGTGACATGATCTGAACTTGTGCAGCCAATAAAATGAGTGGCAGAAGCGTCTATAAATGGTCCAGCTTTCCCCACTCTCCCTAGGTCTCCTCAATCTGCAGAAGTGAGGCCACCACGAAGCTGCGCCTTGGGTAAGGAGGTCCCAAACCCAAACATCTCCTCCTCCATCTGTCGTGCTGCTCCCAGCCCTCAACCTGGTTCCTCCTCCCTGCAGCGTTTCTCCAGTCTCCTTATCAGCTCCTAAGTTGACTGGGCGGGCTTCCCAGGCAGTATGCAGACACAGCAACAAGTCACAAGCGCACCTTGAAAACACCTGGACTCTTCTGCCTAAGGACAGATAGCCACGTTCTTAGCAAAATGTTCAACCCCTTTTTCTTCCTCCATAGTTCCTGTCTGCATCTTGACAGTTTTTTTCCTCCCATGTTCAAAGGCAATCACAGGTAAGGAGGAGGAAGGGAGGATGATGGGGAAGGAGGCCGCCTCTGGGGAAGGAGCTTGGTGACTGTTTTCCCTTAGACACACACCATCAATGTCTTCTCCAGGCATCCCCACTGGCTCAAGGCTGTGGCTGTGCCAACTGGCGCCCAGGTGTGGGAACCAGATCTACAACCCCCTGGAGCAGTGCTGTGATGATGACACCATCCTGCCCCCGAACCGGACCCGCCTCTGTGGTCCCCACTGCCACTACCCTGCCCTGAGTCCTTTGACCCCAATAAGAAGTGTGTTGTGAAAGTTCTGGTGTGAAGTCCCAGTGCCACTCGTCCCCCGTCTCCAGACTGTCAGGTGAAGAACCCTAACTGACTCATGGCTCATGGAAGGAGGGATGAGGATGCAGAGGGCCTGGAGAGGAGTCCTGTGCTGTTGTTTTATTTCTGGCCATTTCTCTTTTCCTTCTCCATGTCTCATAATTTCTTCCTCTCACTCTCTCGCTCTCGCTCTCGCTCTCACTCTCGCTCTCTTGCTCTCTCTCTCTCTCTCTCTCTCGTCTCTGTGTGTGTCTCTCTCTCATCTATATGGAGCTAAAGAAAAACATCCCAGACAGGATCCCTGAGATACCCTGACATTTGCTGTGCCCCAGCACTGAGCCCCCGTGATGTCACCAGCTGCCCAGAGACCCCTGCTGCCTTTACCAGGTGTGGCTGACTTCCCTCACCTGTTAAAACACGGGGATGACCAGGCATAGGGACACATGCCTATAATCCCAGTACTTGGGAGGCTGAGAAAGGAGGACCCACAAGTTCAATGACAACCTCAGCAAGTAGTGAAATTCTCATCAACTCAGCGAGACCCTGTTTCAAAATAAAAATAAAATTGGACTGGGGGTGTAGCTTGGAGGTAGAATGCCCCTGGGTTCAATCCCTAGCAAAACACACACCGCACACACACACACACACACACACACAATGATGATATCCCTATCGCTGAGGCCCGTGGGCAAGATGCTCGGGATATGACCATTGCAGTGAGCCGTGGGAAGAAAATTCGTGGGAATTTTCTAAGCATAGGAAAGTTTGCAGACCCCACAGATATGTACTGTGAATTAAAGACCAATATATTAAAAGTAAATAATTAGAGATATGCATTACAAATAAACAACATAAATAAACCCAAGACTGGTATACTAACCAACCTTTTTTGGGGGAAGGGAATACACAGGGATTGAGCCCAGGGGCATTTTAACCTCTGAGCTACACTCCCAGCCCTTTTGTGTGTGTGTGTGTGTGTGTGTGTGTGTGTGTGTGTGTGGTACTGGGGATTGAACCTAGGGACATTCTACTTCTGAGATACACCCCAACCCCTAGTTTTTACTCTTTATTTTATTTATTTTTGGGGGGTTGGGGACTGGGAATGGAACCCAGGGGCATTCTACCTCTGAGCTATACCCTCAGCCCCATTTTATTCTTTATTTTGAAACAGGGTCTCACTAAGTTGTGGAGGACCTTAGTAAGTAGCTGAGACTGGGAGTGAACCTGTGATCCTCCTGTCTCAGCCTCCTAAGTACTGGGACTACAAGCGTGCACCACCATGCCCGGCTTATTTTTTTATTGTGAAAAAGGGTCTCACTAGGTTGCTGAGGGTCGGGATAAGTTGCTAAGGCTGGCCTGTCTCAACCTCCCAATTCTTGGGATTACAGGCGTGTGCCACCACCACTGCACTTGGCTCCTTTATTGTTTTATTTGCTTCCTGCCCGCCCTGTTTCTGTGGGAGGCACCCCCGCCTTAGGGTATGGGATGACTGAACACACCCAGTACTGGATAACTGAACCAAACAACAAATTATTATTCACATAAACTCACAGCCCCAGGAGGACATTGCACGCCATGTGGGGCCACACAGCGGGTGCACTGGGGACCCTGTGAACAAGCAGGGCTGGGGAAGGCGACCTTGTAAGGTCAAGAGGGCAGGTGGCCCCTGGCTCCGGTCCTGCTTGAAGAATTCCAGGGTCCAGCAGGAAACGGAAACTCTCTATTCAGGAATAGCAAGAACTGTAACCGGCCCCTCTGGTGTGGGGGGTTGTGGACCTTATCCACAGGAGCCGATGAGGAGGGAGCTTGTGACTCCACCACCCCAGGCCTCCCGTGTCCCCAGCTCCAAGGTGGAGCGTAACCTGGAGCCTTAATGGGAGCAGCAGACCACACTGAGGGGCACAGACATTCACACGCGCATGCACCGCCTCGATGACAGCGCACTTATTTAGGAAAGACGACACAAAAGAAAATCAAAGCCCACACAATTCTGCCATACACTCTGTATTTGTAAATCTCTAGACCAGAATTTTTTTAAATTAAAAGAATACTTGAAAGTGGTTCATTATTTCTGGAATGTTCCATTATGAAGTGTTGTCATGGTCGTAGTAAGCTATTCTCCTAATATTGTCATGCTTTCTTGCATTTTCTACGTTCTCCTGCTGTTGTAAGTTTTGGATGGTTTTTTCTTTCTTTCCTTCTTTCTTTCTTTCTTTCTTTCTTTCTTGTATTGAACCCAGGGGTTTTCTGCCTCTGAGCTACACCCCTAGCCCTAGTACCATCTTATTTTATTTTTGGTACTATGGATTGGACCCATGGGCATTCTACTTCTGAGCTACACCCCAGCCCTTTTTGTTTATTTTGAAACAGAGTTTCACTAGCTTGCTGAGTCTCACTAAGTTGTTAAGGCTGGCCTTGAACCTGCAATCTTCCTGTCCCAGCCTCCCAAGTGTTGGAATTACAGATGTGCACCACCACACTCGGCAAGACTCTGTTTCAAAATAAAAACTAAAAAGGGCTGGGGGTGTGGCTCAGAGGTAGAACACCCCTGGGTTCAACACCCAGGGCCAAAAAACCAGGATTCTACTTAACTGCAACCTGAATTAACCTTCATTTTCTAGGAACACTGTAAAACGTAATGAGCATAGCTCAATTAGGGCTCAGGATTAAAAAATAAAGAAATAATAAAGTACCTCATGTAAGAGGAAAACTAGCAAAAATAAAGCGCAAGATGCAAAAGCTGAAGTTTAGAATCCTTGCCTATTGTCGCTCCAACCAATTCAGTTATACATTTGCCATGGCTCAGTTGAGTCCATGCTGAACCAGTATGTAGAATTACACTAGGTATGCTAATGGCCTAATTTAACACAAACAAATTAGAGGGTGAAGAGATTAAGAGGCCCTATTAAACCTGAAGTTAAAAGTAAATGAGGTGAAGCCAGGTGTGGTGGCGCACAACTGTAATCCCAGGATTTGGGAGGCTGAGACAGGAGGATCTGAGGACAGCCTCAGCAACGTAGCAAGACTCTCGGGAACCTAGCTAGACCCTTTTTTAAAACAAAAAATAAAAAAAGGATTGGAGGTGTAGCTCAGAGGTAGAATGACCCTAGGTTCAATCTCCAATACGACACTAAAAAAAGTAAATGAGGTGAAACCAGTCACAGTTGTTACGGTTTGGGATGTCGCCATGGGTTCTTGTTCTTAGCTAGTTTAGAAAAAACTGCTTCAAGCTTAAGCCAACTTTTATTATTACAGGTGGGGGAGGGGGATAGAGTAATGAAAGCACCATGTCAGAGATGACGGGATGGAGTGCCTCGAAAGTGAGACACTGATGCCTTTGAACATGCAGTCTTTTTATAGAATTTTATTATCTTGTCCCTCCTATCCTGCTAGCCAATAGTCTTTTCTCATCAAAAAGGAGGTGTGGCCCACTTTGTCATTTTTGCTGTGTTAGCTTTTTTTCTGGCCCCTTTTGTTCATTCTCATAAGGACAGACTGTTCTAACATCACTGATCATGGGGCTGCATGCCCTGAATTGTTCTTTATTTATTTTTATTCTTAAAGTTTAAAGCTTGTATTGTCCACCTGTGTCCTTAGCAAGTTCTCAGCTTCTTATCTCTATCTGCTAGAAGTTACTATGTTGAAAACTTGTTTTATAATAAAGAAAAGACACAGGAATATAGCCTTTTAAAGTATAGAGGTTTTAGGGCTATACTGTTTTGTGTTATTATTCATTAATATTGGGTTAATACAGCTTGCTTTTCCATCTTTTAACTTTAGTCTAAACTTTTGTGAGCATACTTCTTTTCTAAGTGCAGGTGTCTATAAATTTAGCATTCAGTGTTCGGCCCGGCTAACAGCCAACTTTTAGCTGACCAAGGTCAACCTTGGCTGGAGGTCTTAGCTGACAGCATAGAAAGAAACAGAGAAAAGGATTTTATTGTTCTGCCTAGGTATGAAAGCTTGTTCTTATTAGCAATTAATACTGCCCTTATTAGCAATCAATACAGGCTCAATCCCCATCAATAGTGGCGCATACATAATCATCCCAGTACTTGGGAGGCTGTGAAAGGAGGATGGAGGATCATGGGTTCGAAGCTAACCTCAACAACTTAGCAAGACCCTGTTTCAAAATAAAAAAGGGCTGGGGCTGTAGCTCAGAGGCAAAATGCCCCTGGGTTCAATCCACAGTAGCGCGCGCGCACACACACACACACACACACACACACACACACACATTAAAAAACCTAACGTGAATGCTTTGGAAAGATTTGACATATCTGAATCAGTAAAAGAGAGAAATTGTTCTGATTAGTTCCAGGCAAATCAATGTAAATATCTGAGGAAAATTATTAAAATTTAGGATTTTTCCATTGAGGCTATTTTGTAAATGACCTTAACTCATGATGCTTCTTACAAGAAACTACAGGTGGATTATCAGGAACTCAGCAACGGATTAACCAGGAAAGACAAGTGGGCGCTCCCTTCTGTAGGCACATATGCACAGAGAAAAGGTTTTGTCATATGATACAAGATCGAACAATCCAGAATTAAAATTAAGCAGTCTCAGTCAAAAATATAAATAGGACTTTGTGTGTGTGGGGGGGGGTAGTGCTAGGAATTCAACCCAGGGCATTGTACCTCTGGGTTACACCTCCAGCCCTATTTTATCTTTTCTTTGGAATCAGAGTCTCTCTAAGTTGTAGAGGGCCGATGTTGTCCAGGCTGGCATCAAACGTGCGATCCTCCTGTCTCTGCTTCCCAGGTACTAGGATAACAGGCGTGCCCCACTAGCCTGGCAAACAGTCCCACTTATAATATAAAAATAAAGACCCATCTTGGACAGTCAGGCTCTGAGAGCCTGGAGCAGCAGCCTCTCCCAGGCAGCAGCAGGGCCGCCAAGCTGTCTGTGCAGGTCGCCTCCGCACACCTGAGGTGGGCGGTCCAGGGGGATCAACAACTCTACAGAGCCACACCCTTCAGTTGGGGGAAGGGGAGGAAAATCAAGCTGCTTTGCTGCTGAGGCTTAACTCACTCACCCTGTTCCTTCTCTGCTCTTCCTCATCATCCGAACTTTCCCAGGCCCCGCCAGAGCAGTTGAATTCCTGCAGAGATTCAGGTTTGGCCCTCCATGTTGGCAGCAGTTGAACTCCTACACAGATTCAGGTTTGGCCCTCCATGTTGGCGGCAAACACAAGCCGGGACCACACAGCATCAGGGCTTGGCCTGTGTCTGGCCCCAACTGAGTTCATTCTCCCTCGCAGAATTGTAAAACCAGTAACAAAACCTAGAGGTGATTATGCACCGAAGGAAAGTTTATTCTTTTGTTTGTTTGTTTGTTTGTTTTGTTTTGTAGTACTAGCCAGAGAATTAGGAGATGCTGGGATAATAACTCTCAGATCAGCTTTCACCTGAACAAAGATGAGGGTCCTTTTAAGAGGAAGGGGATAGCTGGGCATGGTGGCACAGGCCTGTAATCCTAGTACTTTGGAGGCTGAGACAGGAGGATCGCAGGTTCGAGGACAGCCTCAGCAAGTAGTGAGACTATCATCAACCTAGCGAGACCCTGTTTCAAAAAAAATTAAAAAATAGGTCTATGGGTGTAGCTCAGAGGTAGAATACCTCTGGGTTCAATCCCCAGCACCAAAAAAAAAAAAAAAAGAGGAAGAGGACAAAGTCAGGCATGGTGGCACACACCTGTAATCCCAGTACTTGGGAGACTGAGACAGGAGGATCACAGGTTTGAGGCCAGCCTCAGCAACTTAGTGAGACCTTCAGCAACTTAGTGAGACCCTGTTTCAAAATAAAAAATAAAATAAAATAGGGCTGACGTAGGAGAAATAAAAGTAATGGGTAGAGAGAAGACAAACAGGGAAGGAAAGAGAGACTATGGCTTTAAGTCTAAAAACTCCATAATGGTCCATACCTTCACCCTGAAGGTGTTTTCCTTTAGCCATACATTCCTAAAAGGTCCTCACCTTTCACCCTAAAGGTCTGTTTTCCTTTGGTCTGATAAACAAAGGGTCCAGGAGATCTTGAGGCACCGTATATCAAGTTAACTATGCACAGGTGTCTCACTGACCTGCAGAATGTATTTGAGACTGATGAAAAATGGACTGCCCCGTCGCCAGGAGACAATCCTTCTTGCTAATCAGCGTTCAGTTCCAGACCAGAACCCAGCCAGCCAGCCATGGCGACATCGGTCCTCAGCTGCTGCTGTGCAACCAGATGCAGAATGGAACCGGGCAGAACTGGTTTCAGCCATAAAGAATGACTTGTGGGGTATTCGTCTAAAAACTGGCAATAAAAGGTTTATTAGCCTTCAGTTTACCTAACCCATCTCATCCCCCTATAGACTCAGGACACCATGGTAAGAATAGCTAAGGCGGTTTCAAGATTCGCAAGGACATTCAACCATCAGCTTTTACAATGCCCTGTTCTCCTGGGGTGCCTAGAAGCCTCTAGCCATTGCTGTACTCCTTCCAAGGAACAGCTGATCACCCCAGATGAGACCTCCATGCTTAAGCAGAAGCAATAATCCCATGGGGACTGAACTGCCCTCTTCCAGGATCACAGGTCTGACAGATGCACATCCTGAGCGACAAATGGAGACTGCCCCCTAAGAACTTCTCCAGACCCACCTCAGAGAACCAGAACTGAGAAAACGGCCAACCAGACAGTTTGACCAGGACTGTGTAACTGTGCAGACCTCTCACCACCCCCCAGCCTGGTTCTTCCCCTGTTTAAACCTACAGGTCATGTCAGTACTGCAAAGACAGGCTAAGGACGCAGGTCCCCTTGTCTTCCTAGTGTAGCTCTGCATTGCATCTGTCTCTTCTGCTGAGTCACCATGGATCCCAGGAACAAAAGGTCTAGTCTATAAGTGTCTGGTGATGAGCAAAACTACCCCCCCCCCCAGGCAACAGCAACTTTCTTATCCCTGACAATGCCCTTCCTGACCAATCCTGAGAAAATGACAGACCAGACCACACCTGAACAAGATCACTTGCTTTGGCAGCTATGCAAACCCTCCACCCTTGCCCTCATTCCCCTCTCTACAAAACCTCAGAGTGGGACATGGTGGCCCACGCTTGTGATCCCAGTACTTGGGAGGCTGAGACAGGAGGATCCGGGTTCACGGCCAGCCAGCTGCTTAGTGAGGCCTCCGCAACTTAGTGAGACCCAGTTTCAAAATAAAGAATAAAAAATAGGGCTGAGGGTGTAGCTCGGAGGTAGAATGTCCCTGGGTTCAAACCCCAGTACTGCAAAAAATAAATAAATAAAACCTCAGAGTCTATGTCAACTCCTCGAAGACAGGGCCAATAATGTAGGCCCTCTTCTCTTCCCAGTGTAGCTGCCCTAATTTAAGCTCCTTTCCTGATTTACACTATTACTTTTTTTGTTTGTTTTTCAGAGCAAGTGGCCAGACCTGACCCGCAGAGTTGGGCCTCAGCCTAGGATTCCAGTAACAACAGTCCCCCCCCATTGTTTCTGCTACTTCTTTTTGAATTTTTATTTTATTTTTAATGGACACATAAAAATTATACATATTAATGGGGTACTATGTCATGTTTTATTGCATATATACATTGTGTAATAGTCAAATCACAGCAAAAATATCAATATCCTGAAACATTTATTATTTCTTTATGGCGAAACATTCAATATTCCTTCTTCTAGCTCTTTTTTTTTTTGCGGTACCGGGGATTAAACCCAGGGGCATTCTACCTCTGGGCTCCACCCCTAACCCTATGTTTTCTCTTTATTTTGAAACAGGGTCTCAGTAAGTTGCGGAGGGCCTCACTAAGTAGCTGAAGCTGGCTGCGAACCCGGATCCTCCGGTCTCAGCCTGCTAAGTACTCGGATTACAAGTGTGCACCACCACGCCTGGCCTTCTAGCTCTTTTTGAAATATATAGTACATCATCCTTAGCTATAACACTGTACTGTGCAATACAGAATACCAGAACTTATTTCTCCTATGTAACTATAACTAAGTACCTGTTGGCCACCCTCTTCTGCTCCCTCTCTGGTCCCTGCTCTCCCCAGTGGTAACCGCTATTCTACTCTCCACTTCTAGAAGATCAACTTTTCTAGATTCTACATATGAGTGAGATCATGCAGTATTTGTCTTTCTGTGTCTGGCTGATTTCACTTAACATGGGAGTGCAGAGGTCTCTTTGACATACTGATTTCACTTCCTTTGGAAATATGCCCAGTGTGGGATTGCTGAATCATATGGTAGTTCCGTAGATTCCTTGGTATTATCTACACGTCAACCATGCTGTCTATAAATAGTTTGTTTCTTCCTTGCAGATCTGTGTGTCTTCTTGCCTTGTTACATTAACTAGGACTTTCAGTACAAAAACAAATGGGAATGGTAAAAATGGAATTCCTTGCCTTCTTCCTGATCTTAGGAGAAAACATTTGGTCTTTTGCACTAAGTAAGATATAAGCTTGTAGGTTTTTATGTAGCTATCTTTTTTTGTGTGTTTGCGGTATCGGGGATTGAACCCAGGGGCGTTCTACCTCTGCGCTACACCCCCGGCCCTATTTTTTATACTTTATTTTTGAAACCGGGTCTCACGAAGTTGCAGAGGGCCTCACTAAGTAGCTGAGGCTGGCCGTGAACCCAGATCATCCGGTCTCAGCCTCCCAAGTACTGGGATTACAAGCGTGCCACCACGCCCGGCCATGTAGCTATCTTTTATAAGGTTAAGGAACTTCCCTTCTAGTTCTAGTTTTCTGAGAGGTTTTGTTTTGTTTTGCTTATGAATCTAATTTTTTGTGGTACTGGGATTGAAAAAATAAGACAGAGAAAAGAAGATAAAATACTATCAAGTAACATCTCTTAAATCTTTTTCACAAAAATCACCTCCAAAGATTTTTTATGTGTGGCACCATGGATTGAACCCACGGGCACTCTACCTCTGAGCTACACCCTTGGCCCTATTTTTTATTCTTTATTTTGAAACAGGGTCTCACTAAGTTGTGGAGGGCCTCACTAAGTAGCTGAGGCTAGCTGCGAACCTGCGATCCTCCTGTCTCAGCCTCCCCAGTACTGGTATCTCAAGCATGTGCCCCCATGCCCGGTACCTCTAAAGATTTTTAAAAATATGAAACTGGAAGTAAACACAGTATGTGAAAAATGCAACAGAGTGTGGTTAACGTTCCTCCTAATCCAAGCTCCTTGAAAATTAATTTTATAGTGCTAACAGTCACAGAGCGCTCACACTGACTGACACGTGAATGGGAAATGAGAGGAGCAAATGCTTTTGACGAATGAAATGGAGAGAGGACACATGAAAATCGTGCATCTTATTCTTCCCATGCTTGGATAACTCCTACGCTTTGTTAGTTCTGTTATTGTGTCTGGAACCTTCTCTGAGGCAGTTTATCCTATTGCCTAATGATAGTTTTGAGTTGATTTCCCGGATCACAAGCAGCCTGTGTATAAAGCTGCCTTTCAGAAATGTCCGGTGTCGTAAGAGGCCGTGTTTCTTACGCTGGTGTCTCTGGCAGTGATCTGCTGTGATTTATCATGTGATGTCTGCTGGATGGAAGCGTCGTCCTCAGCCTCCTCCACTGGCTCAGGATGTTGCTGCTCCAGCCAGCGCCCAGGTGAAGGGACAGATCAACAGCACCCTGGAGCAGCGCCATGGCGATGACACCACCCTGCCCTGATCTCGACCTGCTCCCCATCTGCACCTTCCAGCCGGGCCCTGAGCTCTGCTGTCCCATCCTGTGCTTTTATTTGGCAAATCTGGCACCCTGCCAAGGAGTCCCAGCAAAGGGACAGAAATGTCCCTTCACCTCCTTACAGATCCAGAGCCAAGGAAGCCCCAGTTCTTATTCAGGGACAGATTTGAAATTAGAGGTGACAACTAAGACCATTTAAGAAAGTATGAGCCAGGCATGGTGGCACACACTTGTAATCCCAGTACTTGGGAGGCTGAGACAGTACTGAAAAAAAAAAAAAAACACTGAGACCTGCAGCTTTGCTCTCTGAGACTCACCGGTGAATAAACAGGAATAAACAGACCTGCTGTATCCTGATCTGGGCTCTGAGTTTGTTCTCCATAGACCAGGGTCTCCTGCAACATTTGGGCAGAGCCAGCCAGGCGATGGTTTCAGACCAGCCCCAGGGACAGGACCCAGGGCATTTTTGCTTCCTCCCATCTGGGTCTTAGGAGTCAGCCTCCCCCGTTGCAGATGTCGATCCACTGAGCACGGCAGAGGCCTTTTTGCTACTGTGTGGGAGACTTCACCCGGAGGTGGTTGACTCCAGAACTAACAGCCACTAAGGTTATAAGCCAGAGACGGAACAGGTCATTTTCTAGTGCTGATGTCTGAATCACAGTAGGCCACCCCCTGGCTCAGTCTGGTCCTGCTATCAAAACAGCAGAAGAGGGGTCTGATCACCCCCTTGGGAATTCCCCAAGTAGTATCCCAGGGACATGAAACCGGAATTCATCATGGGCTCCCAAAGAGCCCATGATCTGAATGACAATGGGGGAGCAAAATCTCCAATTCCTAATCGACACCGGAACAAAACATTCAGCAGTTACCAGTCCGATAGCCCCCTCACTAACCAACATGTCAACATAATTGGAGCAACAGGAAAAGCCTCCCAGCAGATGTCTTTCACCCCCGGCCGATGCACCCTAGGGGAAAAAGAAGTCATTCACCAATTTCTATATATGCCAGACTGTCCAGTTCCACTGTTGGGTTGGGACTTCCTCCACAAACTCACCTTTTCAGAGAAGGCAAAATGAAGTCAGTGCGAGCCTTTCAGCAAATTTGTGTCCTGCAAATGGCCCAAGAAAGAAAAATAAAAACTGTTTGAGGGTGACCTGGTTCCATTCCTGGACCTGAAAGATGTCTTCTTCAGTATTCAACTGGCTCCTGTAAGCCAAGAACTGTTTGCCTTTAAATGAGAGAACCCCAAAACTGGAACCAAAAACCAATTCATGTGGACCTGATTGCCCCAAGGATTTAAAATCTCCCCCACAATTATTGGAAAATCCCTGGCCCATGACCTCAGGTCTCTTCCTTGCTGCACCTTAGGAAGATTGCACCCTCCTCCAATGTGTTGACAACCTCCTCCTTGCACATGAGACTCTTAAAGGCTGTGCCAAAGGAACAGGGAAACTGCTCAGCCTCCTAGAGTGCTGCGGTTAAAAAGTCTCTAAGGAAAAAACCCACATCTGTAAAAAAAAAAAAAAAAAAAAA
>PVJS01039173.1:0-19029 GCA_004027185.1 Glis glis
AAAAAAAAAAAAAAAAAAAAAGCTAAATGAGTTGGGAGAATTCAATCCAGAAATAAAAATTAAAGGTAATTTAAGTGCATATGGGCATTCATCTGTTCATTCAAGCATGATTAACTATCTCCCACATGCCAGGAATAGGGGCTTCCGCAATGACTATACTGCAGTCACTGCCCTCAAAGAGTGCTGAAGCTACTGGGGGACAGACGCGATTATAGCACACTGTGCTCTCTGCTACAATAAAAGGAAGCATGGGATTCTAGAAGCTCATAGAAAGAACCACCGGCAGGGTCACAACCTCTGGGGAAAACTGAAACACCCGCCATGTGACTGCAAGGCAGACGATCGGCTGGTGAGTAACCAGGCCGACTGGACCCTAAGATGAGATCAACTTAGGGTTGATCTCAAGAAAGAAGCACCCTGTACAAGCGATGTGTTCATGCAGGAAAGCTGCTGGGTAGATACACTGACACCATAATCAAGCACTCGGGGCATTGACTCTGGGGGAAGGGACAGTTAAGTGAAGACAGAGTAGAAAGGAGAGACTTCAGTCACCACAGTAAACCCCTGGGCCAAACAATCAAGACGGGGTGAAGGGGGAGAAAGCGGCAGCGAAGGGGAAGCGGAAGCCTGCACTACGTCTCAGCCAGGAAGGCGCTGTGCACACACTGGCTAAAGCCCTAAACCCAGGCTTTTCTGGCTTGCTGTTGGGTCTTCGGTGACCAGTGTGAACCAACACCTGGGGAGTAATCACCCGCGGTGTCCCCTCAAGGAAAGTAATATGATGTTAAGCATTACTGGCTGAGTAACTGGGTGTACAACCAAAATTAAACAGGTTGTTCGTTCTACCCGAGGACCGCGGTAGTCTGGAGGTAAGTTCTCACGCTTATAGGAACATGTTGAAAAGGCTCAGGTCTTTAGTATCCGTCCCAATTTGAGACAACGTTAGCACAAATTCATGAAAATGTTCTTCTTGTTATCGCAGTGTGATTTCCCATATGACCAAAGATACGACTAATGAGAGATATGACTGGTCACTTTAAACCTCACCACTAGGCTCTTCCCCGCCTCTTTCTGGTGACGATGCCCAAGGAAAATGACACTGCCAAAATAGAGGCAAGCAAGAAAAAATGCATATGCATCATGCGACTTACAAATCAGATCAACAAGACATGAAGCAGGCACTGAATTTTCTGTTTAATTTGAAGACGGATGAAAAAACCACTCTACAGACCAAACTTAATCGTCCAACACGTCTACTTTCTTCTTTCTATCTGAGGTCCTTTCTCTTTAGCCAACGTGCAGCTTGATCTATCTACCAGGTTGAATTTCTTGCTGACCACAGATACTTTTTTTTTTTTTTTGCGGTACCAGGGATTGAACGCAGAGGCGTTCTACCTCCGCGCTACCCCCCCAGCCCTATTTTTTATACTTTATTTTGAAACCGGGTCTCACGAAGTTGCGCAGGGCCTCACTAAGGAAAGAGAGAGAGAGAGAGACAGGGAGAGAGAGAGAGCGAGAGAGCTGAGGCTGGCCGCGAACCCGGATCCTCTGGTCTCTGCCTCCCAAAGTACTGGGATTACAAGTGTGCGCCACCATGCCCGGCCACAGATACATTTTTTGGTCAGACAGAAAAGAGGCGTCATCCCACAAGCCTCTTGATCTGCGACCCCAGCCTTGTAGATAACCATGCACCTCCCTTGCTTCTTCTCACCTATTGCTTGGAAGTGAATCTGAGACTGCTGGGCTGGTGTGTTGAGAGGGTCCGGCCCGGGTATTCACCTATAAGTAAAGAAAGAGATTTGATCAGTCTGTGTTCTGAGGACACAGTTCTAATTAACCTATAATTTGCCACAAATTTCTCATTTCACTATGAAGGTTAATTAGCTTGTTGCTAGACAGAACCACGGTTGGAGTATATTCTGTATATAGGTTACAGAAGTGTACAGTCATATATTACATAATCCTCTATTCTTGCTGTTATTCAAATACTTAAACAGTGCTGGAAAAGGAGAGATAAACAGAGGAAGAATTCAATTCACTATCTAGAACACAGAAAAAACTATATGCTAAATAAAGTACAGTAACAATATATCCAGGGGCTAGTAGTGAACCTGAAGGTATCATATCCTCCCAGCTCTAAAACCAAGCAGAACTGTTTCTTATTCACTAAAAAAGTGAAGTCCAAGCCTGGCGTGGTGGCGCACGTTTGTAATCCCAGTACTTTGGGAGGTGGAGACCAGAGGATCCGGGTTCGCGGCCAGCCTCAGCGCTCGCTCTCTCGCTCTCTCTCTCTCTCTCTCTCTCTCTCTCTCTCTCCCCCCCCTTAGTGAGGCCCTCTGCAACTTCGTGAGACCCGGTTTCCAAATAAAGTATAAAAAAAATAGAGCCGGGGGTGTAGCGTGGAGGTAGAACGCTCCTGCATTCAATCCCCGGTACCGCAAAAAAAAAAAAGTGAGGTCCAAATAATTAATTATAAAATACTTGAGCCTAATAAAACAGCCAGCTTTTCTTTCAGATATGAAGCCTTAAGCAAAAATCCAGAATTTAAAATACACAGATCAATGAAAAGACATTAACTAGATATGTTTCTGGAATAAATATATCAAAAGAAGAGAGGGGTATTCTGTTGCGATATACTTATATGCTTAATTAATCACTGAAATGAAGGCTGTATTCTCACTTGAATAAATCTTTGTAGAGACCAGTACATACCCGGGATCATCCTGAAGAAACTGACCAACAAAATGATTCCAAATAATTAAAAATACAGCACCAAAACCCCAACATACAAACATATATACGTACAGAGCAAATACTACAGATGAATCCCCCTCCGCCTCTCATTTAAAAAAAAAAAAGGCTCGCTTGTCAGAGCTTGAGAAAGTGCAGTTTTATTTGACATTTCAATAAGTGGAACACAGCATTACAAATCCATCTAACTTTACTGAAACAATTATTGAGATTCGTACCTTCAGGCCATGTATGTTCCGTTCCCCAGGAGGCTTGCAGGCTGAAACAGTAATTGACTAAATTGTAGAACACATCAGGGCCATTTACAAATTTGCTCAAAATGAATCGTTTAAAAAGAAATGAGGGTGACACCAAAATTAGCAGAGAGAAATGATTGAAAAGTGGCTCCCAAGACCCGAAGTGGGAATTATGAACCAGGGTTTTAACGTGCAGGAGTGAGCATTTATAAATGCAAAGAGCCTTCTGACACCGCCTCGTATAAATTCCAATTTCTGCTTAAAACATATAAAAATCAAGTTAACTGAGCTAAAATGATTACACTCCTTTCATAATTCAAATTTCTGCAATCTTTCCTCACTCTATTACATTGTATATCTGCTACCCGTTAAACTACTTTGCAAACAGCTAAGGGTTTTTGTTTTTGTTTTGTTGTGTTTTGGGGAGTGGGAGAAGGCTCTTTGAATGCCCAAACGTCACTAGAGACTCTAAGATGGAATATTCTATTCCAGTTTGAGTACTAGTTTGCATTAGCCATAAGCAGCTAAATTTATTAAAATACAGATATATAACTAATTTAATTACATGACGTGCAAATCTTGGCATCTGCTAATATTTAGGTCTAAAGATAAGGCAGTGCCAGGAAAAAATGAGTTTCCTGACACCATCTGAGTTACAGGTTAGGACTTTTCCAATTCAGCAAATGCTTCTTCATCAAATGTTGAAAATACAAAAACCTCCTGCCCATGTTATAGACTGCTTCCATTTGAAAACTATAGTGCCCTACAAATTGTATGTTAAGGGGCTGTCAATTGTGATTGATTGTTTGGGAAAGGACGGATTTGATTTTTTTTCCTCCTCTCAGTGTACATGTATTTTTCCTCTGTTTCTGACAACAAGAAATAGAGCTGCTTAATACTAAGATGTGGGTAATAATTATAAAGCATAAGTTGCTTTCATTTTGTGTACTTCTAGTAAATTCTAATTTATTATCTTATTTTCCTAGGAAATATAGGAACCTTATTGAAGGGTTTTTATTTATCTTTCTAAAACACATTAAAATTAAGACTCCAAATCTTCTTTCCTTAAAATGGAAATTAACTTTTTGAACAAAACAATAGCCACATACATTTGATGCCTAGTCCTTGAGGGCCCATCAGTACTTCCTGAGACAACACTTCAAAATATTTCCCCTGAAACAACCAATGTATTCATGAACTTCATTTAATAAGAAAGTGGCTAACCAAAGCAATGACAGATAGGCATCAAGCCTCAGCTCTGATCATAACATCTGCTTTGCCCCTCAGCTGCCTTCTCTAATCTTTATAACTGGAAATCTAAACAGAACTCCAAAAACCCAACAACCTCATATATCCTAAAGTTATAGAGGCAGAAGGTACTAGAATGCTAGTGAATTTTCACACTTATTAATATTTAACACACCTTTTAACTACAGAGAAGACGTGGCGATGAGCTGGGAGTTACTCTCCAAGACGACTGTGCTACTTGGAATAAGGAGTTACTAGAACAGAATCATTTTCTCCTGTCCTCCAACTTGTTCAGTCTAAAGATTCTTTTTCTGGTATGGGGGATTGAACCCAGGGGCACCTACCACTGAGCTACATCCCCAGCCCTTTTTATTTTTTATGAGACAGGGTCTCACTAAGTTGCTGAGGGCCACACTAAATTGCTGAGGCTGGTCTCAAACTTGTGATCCTCCTGCCTCAGCCTCCCGAGTAGTTGGATGACAGGTGTGCACCATGCCAGCTAGAGATTTATTTATTTATATATCATGATACTGGGGATAGAACTCAGGGGCATTCTACCTCCAAGCTACACCCCCAGCCCTTTTTTTAAACTTCTTGTCCTGAAAAACAGGATCTCATTAGGTTGCTGAGAGTCTCACAGTGTTGTTGAGGCTAGCCTCGAACTTGCTATCCTCCTGTTTCAGCCTCCCAAGTACTGGGATTACAGGTGTAATGGTGGGCACCACCATGCCCAGCTTAAAGATTCTTTTTAACAAGGGATCTAGCCATGGAATCTAAGGTCTGAGGGTCTCTAGTCAACTATTTAGACCCAGGTAATACACCCACTATGTCTACATTCTCCTTCTATACATTTCATAACCTCAGGTATCTACGTATGATACGATGTAGACAGGTAGCAAAAAGCAAAAGATGCAAAAAATAAAAAACTAGAAAGAATTGTATTATGGCTTACAAAAAACCCCACAGAAGTGAGTTCTCATATTTTAAAACTTCTAAATTTAGTTTGGGAAGACAATATATAATAATTTATTCTAATCTAGTAGGTTTTGTGTTATGACTCCATGTGACATTAACATTATCTTATATTTTCTTCTTTCAGTTTCCTCTCCCCACATTATACTCTTCTCCCTACCCTTACACCACATCCTCTACACGACCCTCATGTATGGTCCTGTAGTATTTTAATTTATATGCCTTTCCACTTTAAGCAAATTATAATTTAAACAAAATTTTTTTTTGGAAGAGGGTACTGGAGATTGAACCCAGGAGGGTTCTACGGCTGAGCTACACCCCCAGTCCTATTCTGGTTTTTTTTTTTTTTTTGAAACAAGGTCTCACTTAAGTTACTGAGGGTCTTGCTAAGTTGCCGAGACTGGCCTCGAACCTGCAATCTTCCTGTCTCAGCCTCCCAAGTACTGGGATAACAGGTGTGCACCACCACACCCTGCAATTCAAACAAAATCCTTATCAAAGGGTGTTGCTGTGGTTTGAATTGAGAGTGTCTCCCAGACCTCAGGTGGTTGACAAGGCAGCCATGTTGGGGGTGGGACTTGGTTGCTAGGGTGGGTCCTTGGGGTTGTGGCCAGGTACAGTGTTTCCAGGGCAGGCTGCTACAGCTTCCTGCTCCTCCCTCTCTTCTCTCTCCTCAGCTGATTAAAGAGAGACATCTTTGAGAAGAGTCCAGCGCCATGATTAAAGAGGGCATACCTGCCTTTTGTGCTGGCGGTCAACTGTGGCGCTCATGTAATGCCGGTTTTGCTGGAGTAAAGGGGTCATGGAGGCTTCCCCCAGATTTCAGAGGAAGGCCAGAGAAGCCAGGCAACTTGTAGCAGGGTCAGAACCTCTGCAAGCAGGTCCAAAAGGAACAATTTGTGAGACTGTGAGGGTAAAGCCAAAGTTGCAGTGGGAACCCCCCAAATTAAGAGATGCCAGAAGTGTGCAACGTCTGCCAAAGAAAGCTGCCAGCTGCCGGCAAGGGAGGCTGACTGGAGAGCGGCCACAACACCCACGGCGACCGACCAGGCCACGGGGGCGGGCTCTCAAGGCCTTTGTGTGTGTGTGTGGTTCTGGGGATTGAACCCAGAGGCTTTCTACCTTTGAGCTACACCCCCAGCCCGATCTTTTATTTCTTATTTGGAAACAGGGTCTCGCTAGGTTGATGAACGTCTCACTATATTGCTGAGGCTGGTCTCGAACCTGCGATCCTCCTGTCTCAGCCTCCCAAGTGCTGGGATTACAAGCGTGCGTCACCACGCCCGGCGACTTTGGACTTTTGAACAAGTTTAAAACGGTTAAAACTTGGAAATGGATTAAATGCATTTTGCATTGTGGGATGGCCAGGAGGCCTTAGGGGCCAGGGACAGAGTGTTATGGTCTGGATTTAGAATGGCCCCCAGATCTTAGTGGTACACAAAGCAGCCATGTTGGAGGCAGGACTTGGTTACCGGGGAGGGGTCCCTGGGGCATGGCCAGGTACGGTGTTTCTGGGGCAGGCTGCTGCAGCTTCCTGCTCCTATCTCTCTTCTCCCTCCTCTACTGCCATGAGCTGACACAAGCTCTAACCCATCTCTCTCTGCTTCCTGCCATCATGCCCTGAGGACCGATAGCTCTGGCTCCTGCTTGGAGCCAGCATAAATGGACTCTATACAGAGAATAGAATCTCCAGACCCAGAAAGAAAGAAATCTCCCTTCCTCTCAAGTTTTGTGTGTCACACTGAATCACAGCAGAGAGAATGCTGCCTCAAACAGGTATACTAACCACTTACAAGCTCAGTGACTCTGAAGTTACTCAACCTCTCTGAACCTCAACAGTCTCATCCATAAAATGGAAGTAACAATGCCTAAAAGGCAGAACTGCTGGGAAAAACAAAATGACGACGCATAGAGCAGTATTAGTGCCTGAACAGAGCGGAAGTCTAATCACGGTTGCCGTTGCCATAGGAGGGGAGCACAATGACATGAAGGGAAGCTGGCAGGGCTGCTCGCAGAATGAGATTCCAGATGAAGAGAAGTAAATATTTCATTGAAAAGAAAAACACAGTCCCATAGCATTGGAACTATAATTCTCCAGGATACTGTCCTTGGGTTTACTACAGCAGAGCTCTGAAGCAATTAATGGAAATCCTCAGCTTGTAAAAAACTATCCCTTGTGGAGAAACAATTTCAAAACTTGCCCAAATTCTCCAGTCACTGAGAACATTATGAAATAACCCGCATCCTTGTTAGTAGCCTAATACACAGAAAGGGCAACATTTCTTTTTCTCTCCCTCCCTCTCCCCCCCTCTTTTTTTTTCCTATTTCAGTATTTAGTCTTCAAGTACAACAGAACTGGTTTAATCATAATCCTTGTCTCCAATGATCATTGGCCTTAAATGGCCCAATTTTATTCACTTAGCATTTCAATAAGTGATTATTAGTAACATAGTAAGCACTCCTGATTCACTAGTTTAAAAGCAGTGTTGCTCTTGAATCCAGATCTTCTTGTGGGCTGGCCACACCAGCTGCCTTTGGAGACTTTATCACTGCAAATAGGAGCCTAATGGCTAATTGAGCCATTCAAACTTCAGAGAGTTACAGGTAATGAAAGTCTAGAATGTTTAATTGGAAAACTCATACCATGATTATTTGTACAGTATTAGTTAACGAAGGTAAGTTTAACTTTTAATTATTTCAATTAAGTTATTTCTAGAAGAGTTACTTAGAGAATTTCCTTATCTATTCCATTAGTTATAAAACATGGATTCCAAGTGGGGCAATGTATAATGGGTGAAAGATTTAATGATTTATATAATTAAACTGTTCTTTTTCACCATTACTCATATTTTGAGGGAACATTTATATACAGTTGAACGATCATATCTGATACAAGGCTAGTACTGACAAACCTAAAAGGGAAAAAGAAAATTATGTGATCAGGTGGTTCATATTTTTAGAGACTTAATCAAATTTCCATTTAAGAAGATTTTCCATTATTTAGAAAATACCGCCCCCTAAAACCAAGCACCAAAGATTCTACCCAAATTTCTCTCCTAAAACCCCTCTGCACTTAGCGTCTGTGCTAGCTGAAAGCTTTCTCCTCAATAGCAGTTTTGGCCACCATCAAGAGCCACAATTTATAAATATCCAGAATATAAATAAAAAGTCATTTGTATGCCTTGGTTTAGAAACCATGTGGACCCCCAAAGAGTTCTTTAAGCGAATGTAAGTATGCACTTCAAAAACAAAAAACAATCTAGTTAGTTTAATTTACTCTAGTAAATTAGATATTTTATCTGCTATAACTATAATATAGCCTGCAATCCCCACGATAATGAATACTTCTTTTGTTTTTTCAAATTAAGAGCTAAACATCATGTTATGTGCATTTAAACCTTTGGAAAACATAACTGTTGATGAAACCGTTTACTGAAATAATCATTGTTGATTAGAATTTGTTCAACATTACCTCTTGGAAATATCTGCAGAGGCTCTATTAACTGTCCATTTACTTGCTGCTCCATTACTGTGGAATAATACTGCAAAGAGATTATAGAAAGAGATTACTCAGTAATGTATGAATACTGGAACAGACACTTATGGGTTGTTTAATTCATATTACTTTTGTAAATTGCTGGTATACACATATCAGCCTTGAGAATACTTTCCCCTTATTCATACATCAAAATGACTACAGTGAATATATTCGGGATTGAAAGTCCAGTAGAGTTGTTACCCCCCACGCCACCATTTACCTTTAGGAGGAAAAGTATTGATTAAGACCACCTATTAGTATCTGACTAAGAAGTATTTTAAATGGTGTATATTTGAAATGACACACAAAGCACTTTAGTAAAAACTTCTCTAATTGCCTCTCGTCCCTTCCCCCTGGATTTTGCAAAGTAGAATGAAGAAGCTTTGCACTTGGCTCGGACCTACAGGCCAGTGAGTCTCACATTATGCACATCTGCATATAAAGCGCACGCTTGTAATCCCAGTACTTTGGGAGGTGGAGACCGGAGGATCCAGGTTCGCGGCCAGCCTCAGCGCTCGCTCTCTCTCTCTCTCTCTCTCTCTCTCTCCCTGTCTCTCTCTCTCTACCTAGTGAGGCCCTCCGCAACTTCGTGAGACCTGGTTTCAAAATAAAGTATAAAAAAATAGGGCCGGGGCTGTAGCACGGAGGTAGAACGCCCCTGGGTTCAATCCCCGGTACTGCAAAAAAATAAAAAATAAAAAAAAATAAAGCACACAGGTCATGGACATCTGAGTCACAGAACCAGCAAGTAAGACATGACATCCAAGGATGACAGGACTAATACGGTAAAAAGGCAGCCTAGTTTCAAGCAGCAAACATACCTCATAAACACTTTAGAAAGATCAAATCTCAGTATAAAATTCTGGGCACAAAAAAAGTCCTAAGTAGAAAAGCTTTCACTACCCTTCATAAACACAAATCATTAAGCAGTTTGTACTGTGGTCTGATTCCTATTTTCCTAAGTACACTAACTGGTACGCACATGTCCACCTAACTTGGATATGGTTTCTGATGTTCTTGGAAATATCAATGATGAAAACCACTGGTTTTGTGTTTTGAGGGGCTGTTAAAGAGTGCAGTAGTGCACGCCTGTAATCCCAGTACTTGGGAGGCTGAGACAAGAGGGTTTCAGGTTGGATTGGAAACCAGCACATGGTAACTTAGGGAGAATTAAAAAAAAGAAAAAAGAAAAAGAACAGAACACCTCTTTCATCCTTGTTATTTCTTCCATCCTTTGTTCTTTTTTTTTTTTTTTTGGTACTGGGGGATTGAACCTAGGGCCAGTCTACCTCTGAGGTACACCCTCAGCCCTACTTTATTTTTTTTATTTTGAAACAGGGTCTCACTAAGTTGCTGAAGCTGGCCTCTAACTTGAGATCTTCCTGTCTCAGCCTCTCAAGTACTGGGATTACAGGCATGTGCTACCACACCTGGCTCATCCTTGCTGTTTCAATATTAAAACCCTATTACTTACCACATTTTCAAGAAATTCCTCCTTTATTATCATTATTTGCTTATGTTCTAAACATTCCTTTTCAGAAACTATATATCTTCCTATTATTTTATATCCATTAAAATTATTACAAGATCAAATTTTTTCCCTTAGAAATAAAGGGGAGTTGTAAAATTCTACATCATCTTCTTGGGAATCCCAAGTTAACAAGACTAAGCTTTTTTGCCCTAGTAACAAATAAGGTAAAGGTGAATTTTAGATAGCTATGGACTGAGGTAAGTTTACCCTGCTCTTCAAAGGTTTTCAAACTGTGAAGGAAAGCGATCCTCTCCTTCCATGGACCTAAACACTGATATACATATAGCATAAACATGTGCAATACTCTCTGGAGTACATACGAAAGCAATGTCTTTCAGGAGACTGTTCCTCAAAACCACAGAAATACAGCACTCGCCATTACTCACTCAGTGATGACAAGTTAGTGAAATATCAATCATGCAGGCTGTCAACCTTGTGGGACAGCAATAACTGTTAACAAGTAGTCTGGAAAAATTCTCCGAAAATGGCTTGTCCTCAGCACACAAGTATTTGAGGTTTCCATGGAAAATTAAGATGCCAGTGGCTATTTGGAACATTGCTCAGGTATTCTTTTTAATGGGAAATTTGCCGGTTATTGATCCACAGCATGTACCCCCTTGCTTCTGGAGGGCTGCAAGCAACTTTCCAATCAGTGGCTGTCAAAAAAATTACTGCCTTTTTATACTGATACAAGACAACAGCAGTGGCGGTGTTCTCCTATAGTTAATACTTTTCTTTTAATTAACTGCTATGTACAATAGGTCAGTAATTTCAGTTACCACTTCGCCACAGTCCTAGAAATCCAAACAAATAAAATATCCTTATGCTTTACCTAACAAATTAATTATAGGGTTGTCTGAGGCCGGTGCTTGGGGTCAAGTTTGAAAACAAATAACCTCAAATGTAAAGGGTCAGGATAGGTGCAATGCATTTTTTTCCTACTATAAAACCTTGCATGCATGAAATTGACCTGTTTTCTAGCTTTATTTATTTACCTCACAAAATAAATAAATAAAAACGGTTTCCCTTTCATTTAGGTCTGTGGCAAATCAACTGGCAAACTACATGTACTTCTGTAATCCTTGTGAGAATTTTTAGGCCATCTATACACACCTCTTTGTAATATGATTAACATAATCGTGGTAATGACAGTTAGTATGTTACCAGTTTCTCCAAAGCAGTTAGTTAGGTTTTGTTTTTTTCTTTTTTACAACTCTTTTAAATCCAAGTATGTTTTCTCCTGCTGACATACTGGGTTTGATCTGTGTTTGTATTTATGAAGAATTTTGTGTTCCACAGAGCAAAATAATTCACCATCAAGGACACATGGCAAAGGGTAGTAACCAAACCCACGGTGTAGACTCAGTGTATGCACCTGACCTCTGAGAAGCAGGACTGCTGAGGGCCAGGTGGACAGCAACGAGGCACGGGGCCCCAAAGCCCAGGCCGCTGAGTATATAGTATTCCCCATGCAACAAGGATAAAATTTGCGGCCCGTGTGGTACCTCCTGACACAGAGCCATCCTGCAGGGCCACCAGGCCAGAGCACCCAGGAGGATGACCAAGGTACTGGGAGGACCAAGAGTGCTCAACCCCAGGAGTCTCTCACTAGCCATCTCCTGACACATGGTCCCAGTGAGGCCATGCTACTGTGCCTCTGTTTGCTCAGTTGTAAATGAAGACAGGGTCTACCAGAAGACTGGTATAAGATTCACATGAGAAAAGAGTAAGACACCAAGTAATATCCTGCGCGGCAAGCCACTCTCAGACCTTGATCTTCTGTGTCCTTTTAATATATTCTTCCTTTAAAGGGACTCTCTCCAATTTGGTTTTAAACAGCAATAAAATAATTGGTGAAGACAAAGACAAGACTTCTGTTAGCCAAAAACAAAAGGAAAAACAAACATACAATAACAAGAAAAAAACCTAAGTCTCCTATGCCAAGATTTTTAACATGGCTTGGACAGAAAAGTAACAAAATGACCATCAATAGTAATGGGGCTACAACATGAAGTTATCCAAGCAACTTCTTTATTGTAACCCCCATAATCTTCTCTTTGCTTACCCAACACAAAGTTCTGCACATAGTAGGTGTTCAATAAACATTGATTGAAACGGGTTTGACTTCTACCACTCATGAACTTGTACAGCCTTTAGGAAGTCCTTTAACCTTATTGAACATTAGCTTTCTGCAATAAGAGTACACATATCTATCCTGACTATTACATAGGGTTGCTGTGTGGTTCAAAAATTGAACTGCAGCATTAGAATCAGAAAGTACTTTGTAAACTGTAATGCAGTATTAGTCAGAAATTAAAAAGTGAATTTCCTAATATTGAAACAATATTAAGCACAGTGCTTTCTATCTTAGAAGTGGTCCAACATTTGAAAAATGAAAATGAATATATAAAGTACAAATTTTGTGCTCAAACTGAATACACAAGAAGCAGTTATAAAATGTGTTTTCTGCTGCTATCCCTTGGATAATCAATTATATGTAGTAATTGCAGCAATAATCAATAAGCTAACTGGGTAAAAGATTAATCAGTTTTGCGGTTGCTAATGGAATCTCCAGTACCAGACTCAGATTAGTTTCAGAGTCCCTCTGAGATGTTCTTCAAATCCTTAAACAATTTTAATAAGGATGTGACAAAGTTTAGCATAGTTATCCTAAAATCTAATTAATTTCAAACAGAAGGCCAGATTCAACAAGGGGATAACAAGTACAGTTTTTGGCTTTGCTTTGTTTGCAAGTTTATCAAACAATGTTCCTATTTGTTATGATCCTGATTCTAATTATAACAGCACAATTCAATCAATAATTAAATTTTTATTTCTTCATGGAAATCTGCCATATAAAAACTTGAGTTCCAAGACAACACAGTTTAATTTTACAAGGCATAAGTTCTCTAGGGCAAGGGATGTAGCTCAGTGGTAGAGCGCCTGCCTAACGTGAGTTAAGGCCCTGGGTTCAATTACCAACACCACAAAGAGAGAGAGGGGAAGAGATGAGAAAGAGGTAAAAGACAAACAACTCTTTTTTTTTTTTTTTTTTTTTGCGGTACCGGGGATTGAACCCAGGGGCATTCTACCTCCGCACTACACCCCCGGCCCTATTTTTTATACTTTATTTTGAAACCGGGTCTCACGAAGTTGCGGAGGACCTCACTAAGTAGAGAGAGAGAGAGAGAGACAAGGAGAGAGAGAGAGAGAGAGAGAGAGCTGAGGCTGGCCACGGACCCGGATCCTCCGGTCTCCGCCTCCCAAAGTACCGAGATTACAAGCATGCGCCACCACGCCCGGCTTAAAGACAAACAACTCTTGCTCCCTGAATACCTATATGTGTTAGGCTTAATGCTCCGTATCTAATTATCTATTCAATTTCTCATACCCCTATCCTATTCTGGGAGCATCGTCACCTCTACTTAACAGACAAAGCAAACAGTTTACCGGCAAACAACAACAAAAAACTCCATACATTCAGAACAGAAAATGTATGTTTATGAACTGAGAGTTAAAAGCTGGGTGTGGTGGCGCACGCTTGTAATCCCAGTACTTGAGAGGCTAAGACCAGAGGATCCGGGTTCGTGGCCAGCCTCAGCTACTTAGTGAGGCCCTCTGCAACTTCGTGAGACCCTGTTTCAAAATAAAGAATAAAAAAATAGGGCTGGGGGTGTAGCTCAGAGGTAGAATGCCCCTGGGTTCAATCCCCAGAACCACAAAAAAAAGAGAGAGTTAAGATGTGGGTGATCTCATATTTCTCATTCCTCAAACATCTAACTGAATAAATGGGGTTGCTGGGTAGACTGCGGAGCTGGTGAAGAGCGCTGGCTGTCACTTGTACCCTGTGTGGGTTCAGCCCTGTCCCCGGGCCAGGGCAGCAGTACAAAGCCATCTGTGCTGATGGTGGCCTCTCACTCTGCCTTCCGCCCCAAGCTTCGCACCCACCTCTCCAGCACTGCACTCCTTCCTGTGAGCGGCCTCTGCCGGCTCTCCTTTAAGTGCTCAGCTCCTTGCCGTTCTTCACCGACCTTCTCTTCTCCTCACATTCTCTCTTTGAGTTACTTCCACCACCTCAAAGGTTTCAATTACCAAAGGAGTCATTGAGACTAATTAGGAGCTGATGAATCACAAATCTTTATTTCCAGCCCAGATTTCTCTCCTTAGATTCAGAACGCATCCAATTGGTTATCTAGAGCTTCTTCCAGTGTAACAGGTCCAAAACTGCACCCCCTGCCTCTCTCATCCCTCCTCAACACCCTGAACTGGTCTTCTGCCACCTGGTTTGCTATGGTAGCAAAAGCTGTCTCTATCACCCAGTTTTCCAAACCGGAAATGGATGTAATCGAGGTCATCTCTTTCCTTCTTCCCCACATTCCATCACCAGGTTTTTGTTTTGTTTTGTTTGTGGTGCTAGGGATTGAACCCAGGGGTATTTTACCTCTGAGCTACACCTCCAGCCCTATTTCATTTTTTTTTTTTTTTGAAACAGGGTCTTGGTAAGTTGTGGAGAGTCTCACTAAGTTGCTGAGGCTGGTGGTGAACCTATGATCCTACAGTCTCAGCCTCCCAAGTATTGGGATTACAGGAGTGCGCCACCACGCCGGGCTCCATCGCCAGGTTTTATTAACTGGACATCCTCCCCACTTCCCAAATCCATTCACTTCTCGCCAGTCCTGTGGCCACCACTGTCTTTCACATGAAACAGCCTCCTAAGTGGCCTCTGTGCTTCAGAACTTTTCTCCCCCAAACCACCCTCCAGGGAAATGGGATACGGCCATGCCGTTCCTCATGCCCTCAAGCTAAGACCCTCTCCGATCTGGCCTACCTTTCTCCACAGCCTCAAAACACAGCCTCCCTCCCCACTGTCCAAACAGACCCAATTGCAGGCAACATCTCCTGAAACCACCAGGTATCTGCCACCTCCGAGCCTTTAACTACGGTGTCCTCTCTGCCCAGAACACCCTTCCTAGTCCCTTGTCCTCCTCTACTCTACCAAGCCACCACCCTCTAGGAACTCTTTCTGTCCCCAAAGCGAGATCAGGTGCTCTTCTGGACTCACAGAGCACCTAAAGCTTAAGCATATTTTATCATTTTTCACTGCCTGGTAATAATGAGCTCTTCTAAGTTGTGACTCTCCCAACAGGGCCATGTGATCCTGGTGGGCATGAACTGTGTGCCCGCTGCGCCTCACTACCCAGCACAGTGCTTGGCTGGAGACCACTGTGCAATAAGCATTTGCTGTGTGGAAACTGGCGGTACGGGGGAGAGAGCAAATCGGCAAGCAAGTGGTCTCAGGTCACACTCTCTATGTCCTAGCTGTGTGACCTAGAGAAAGGCACGCAATTGTTTGTGCCTCAGTACCCCCTATTGTAAAACTGGGAAAACACCTACCATGCTCACTGTATAATGTTTCAAAATAAAAAGTGCTTGAGGTGTAGCTTGCAGGTAGAATGTCCTTGGGTTCAATCCCCAGTACCAGAAAAAAAAAATCAAAAGTCAAGGAGTTGGTGTACAGGAAACCTTACAAAGTACTTGAGAAAAATCTTGGATCAGGGCACAGCTCTATGAATCATGTATCTCCAAGCAAGAGCGTCTGGAAGAAACGAGGTAGTTTAATTAATTGGTTTATCGAAGTTGAGTCAGTATCCCCTCCCTTACCCACAATCACTATAGTTTTATAAACAATCAAATAAAGTAACAGGGTATTATGAGACACACGGTCTGTTTCTCTTCGGGAGCTCATCAAGAGCAAGGACCATGTCTTATATATTTTCTCTTATGGCCGAGGTGTAACCTGGGATCTCTATGGCCTTTAGGAGATCCTTGAAGCTCCTAAAATTATATGTGCAATATTGCCTTCTGTGAGTTTTCTGAGAAAAGAATAAACAACTCAGAATTTGAAAAAGGACATGCTTCTAAAACCTTTGGAAATAACTCCTATACTGTGCCTAGCACATAAAAGGTACTCCACAAATGTTTACAGGAAGGGACTGCCACAAACCCAGGAACTGTGCTCACTGCTCATGCCTTCCTATGTGCAGGCAAAGGACATTTCAGGCTTCTTTAGTATTCTTCCATACATTTATAATTTTATAATTCCTACATCTCTCCTTAACATGCCTTCTAATAGACAACACAATTGGTACAGTAGTTCACTAAGGAGTGTACATGCTGGTTTTTTCCTACCAATGATAAAATTTTCAAATTCCTGTTTTATCAATACTGCAAGCATACCCCATTATATGTAGGTCGGTCAGTAATTACAGCAATAATCAATAAACTAACCAATTATTTGCAGTCCATGGTTAATTTATTACTTTTCCCAGTGAACAACCCAACAATGTTAACTCTGTCAAATGGCTACGAATTCGATTACAATACTACTCAGATGTGTCCTCAGTTATACCTTCTTTCAATGACTTCCTGTGCTTTATTTTTATTTTTTATTTTTATTATATTATTTTATTTTATTTTTTTGTGGTACCAGGGATTGAACCCAGGGGCGTTCTACCTCCAAGCTATACCCCTGGCCCTATTTCTTTATACTTTATTTTGAAACCGGGTCTCACAAAGTTGCAGAGGGCCTCACTAGGTAGAGAGAGAGAGAGAGCGACAAGGAGAGAGAGAGAGCTGAGGCTGGCCATGAACCCGGATCCTCCAGTCTCCGCCTCCCAAAGTACTGGGATTACAAGCGTGTGCCACCACGCCCGGCTTAACTTCCTGTGCTTTACATTAAGTGGCTTTTCCTCTGATGCCGATCTCTCACAAAACACATAGCTGCCCCACTAGTCAGCGATTCTACATGAAGCCAATCTACTCTGCATACACAATCAGCAGCTACATTTACTTACCTGGCTTCACGTCCCCCAGCTCCCTAAGAAGTCACTGTCCCTGCCTCAAGGAGACTACAGTGTGCACAACTCTTCCTTAACTGGCTCCAGACCAAGGGTCCAGATGTGGGCATGGACTGATCACATAAGAAAGAAAATCACAGTGAACGTCTTCCATGAAAGGTCAACAGGGAACAACTCTGGGGCCTGTTTATAGACCAGTGTTACTGGTTTAGATGTATTTATTAAGGATTTGGAAGTGAAAATGACAGTAAGTTGGCCAAGTTTAATGATGACACTCTGTTTTGGAGAGTAAAACCATAAAGGACTTCAGGGAGCTCCAGATGGTCTTAATAGAAGTTTGGGCAGCCAACAGCAGATGAAATTCAACTTGGCTAAGTTTAAGGTAATGTGCATTGGAAGTAGGAGTTAAATTTGTACAGAGCAACGGGTCCAAGACTTATGGGATCCTCTCCCCTAAAGCTTCCAGAGTCTTCACCACTGTTAGTTTGGGGCAATGTTTATACTGACACTTAACTTGATTTCTGGGCTGCAGTAATTCTGCTATTCTTCTAAAGTAGAAGTTTAAACAGCAGCTTCAGGGAAACTGCCACTTAAATACAACAGGACCATCAGGCCACAGAGATAGCAGGCAAAACGGAACATTCCTTTATAAACAGGCTGTGCCGAGCCCTCCAGAGAGATGGAGCTGAACAGAGAGCAGAGCCACCTCAATGACAAAACACTGGTGGCTCAAAGCTCCCATCCCAGCAGTCCCCACAGCGCCCTAGTGCCACTTGGGCTGGGGTCTGCTTGTGCTTCTCCTTTGCTTCCAAGAGCTACATAATAAATCCTTTGTTTATAAAAATTTGAGTGTATTTCTGCTCCTCATCACCAAATATACACCAAGATATTTCACAATGGGGGGCTAAATAAGGAACCACTCCTTTTGTGTGTATGTGGTACTGGGGATTGAATCCAGGGTCATTCTACCTCTGAGCTACACCCCCAGCCCTATTTCATTTTTTATTTTGAAACAGGGTCTCACCAAGTTGCTGAGGGCCTTGCTAAGTTGCTGAGGTTGGCCTCGAACCCGCGATCCTCCTATCCCAACCTCTTAAGTACTGGGATTACAAGTGTGTGTCACCAAGCCCTGCTCAAGCCACTCCATTTTTATAACTATTTCAAGGACATCCAAATGTCCCAGACAACACACAGAAGAAAGTTAAAATAATCTACCTCTGAAAATAAATTTTATTCTTTCACTAGGATGAGAAATTAAAACGAAAAATTTACTATGGCTTGGCACATGTCATTATTTGAGTAAATAAACTGAGTAGTTTCCAAAACAAATTATTTTCTTCAGTTTCCCTTTCTTGCTCTTTTCATCATTTCTCCGCCCTACCTGAAGAATGAACTGTATTACCAGTTGTTCAGATGAACTAGGGTTTTTGTTTTATTGTTTTAATACTTTCATCAGTGTACTGTAATTATACATCAAAATGAGGTTCAACGTGATACAAAGATATATGCTCACATCACTTAGTGTATTTCCTTCCACATCCCATCCCCCATCCTGTACATGTTAGTGAGACTGGTAGTGATACCTTCTTATATGGACATGGAATTATTTTAATAGTTTCCTTCTTCAATCCTCCTTTTTCCTCTTCTCTCCTCCCTCCACTCTCTCCTTCCACTATTCTACTGGTCTCTCTCCTCATTTATCTGAAGTCCCTTTTGTTTCCTATTTTCTCTCTAGCTTCCACATATCAGAGAAAACATACAACCCTTGACTTTCTGAGACTGGCTGATATAGCCTAATATTCTCTAGTTCCACCCATTTTCTTTTTTTTTCTTTTTTTTTTTTGCGGTGCCGGGGATTGATCGCAGGGGCGTTCTACCTCCGCGCTACACCCCCGG
>PVJS01039174.1:0-19028 GCA_004027185.1 Glis glis
CAGATCTGCTTTCCTCGGAACGAGTCGCGCACACGAGTCGCTTCTCCCTTTTTATCTAAGTCCGCACCTATCAGAATTCTGCTGCCTACATTCAGGGCAGGGCTTTCTCTTTAATCTGCTGTTACACACCCAAAATCACATAATCTTGGGTGTGTCATGATCAGGTCAAGTTGACAACTTAGATTAACTATCACAATATGTGTTATCCAATGTATCCCTGCTGTATATGCTACCCACATGGATGTGTGTTATCCAATGTATCCCTGCTGGATATGCTACCCACCTCATAGTCACTTAGTAGCCATCTCGATCATCAGATCAACTGTCATGGTATCTCAGTGCTTGCATTGAAGTGGCCTTTATTTTACCTAGTAATGGCCCAAAGAACAAGAGTAATGATGCTGACAATTTTATGACAGTATATTGTTAAAATTGTTCTATTTCATTATTAGTTACTGTTCCAAAACCCTTACCATGCCTAATTTATAAGTTAAACTTTGCCATAGGTATGTATAGAGAAAACATAGTTATTTACAGATGATCCACAATTTACAATGGTTTGACTTACAATTTATCATGGTGTGAAAGCAAAAGTATTTTGGTTTTTTCCAGGGCTGGCAATAGACAGCACAAAGATTTCTTAGGATGCCAGGCAGCAGTGAGCTACCGTCCCAGACAGCCGCTTGATCACGAGGGTAAACAACTGATACTCTACAGTGTTCTGTGTTGCTAACTATGATGCTTGGTAAGTTAGGTGCATTAAATGCATTTTCAACTTACAAATATCTTCAACTTACAATGAGTTTATCAAGATGTAATCCCATCATAAAGCCCATCATAAGTCAAGGAAAATCAGTATTATCTGTGATTTCAGGCACTTACTGGGCATCTTTGAACATATTCCCTGTGGACCAGAGGGGATTACTGTAGAAGCTCTATGAAAGCAGCGATTTTTGTCTTTTCTTCCCACTGTTTTATCCCCAGTACTTAGAACACGACCTTGCACATAGTAGGCACTCAAGTGCAATAACTCATCATTTTTCTGTAAGCTTTTGCCTTCAAATCCACCGAAAATCAAGAGAGAAGGAAGAAGTACCCTGACAACCAAAATAGATGTCTCTCTCACCAAAGAGGATATACAGATGGCGACTAAGCACATGAGAAGATGTTCAACATTATGGGCCATTAAGGAAATGCAGATTAAAACCACTGTGAGATGTTATTACATATCTATCAGAATGGCTAAAGTGCAAAATAGTGATAAAACCAAATGCTGAAGAAGGAACATTACATCCTTCACACGTTGCTGGTGACAGTAAAAAGATAGTCCCTCTGGAATAGAATATGACGCTTGCCTACACAATTGACATGTGCTTACCATATGACCCAGCAGTGTCACGCAAAGAAATGAAAACAAGATTGCACAAAGACCTGTACATTAACATTCATATCAGCTTTATTCAAATGAACTCAAAACTGGAAATAACCCAAGTGGCTTTCAGTGGGTGAATAAACAAACTGTAGTACATCTAGGCCATGGAATAGTACTCAATCAGCAAAGTCCTAAAGGACTTTGCACAAAAACCTGTACATGAACATTCATAACAGCTTTATTCAAATGAACTCAAAACTGGAAATAACCCAAGTGGTCTTCAGTGGGTGAATAAACAAACTGTGGTACATGTAGGCCACGGAATAGTACTCAATCGGCTAGTCCTAAAGGGCCGTTTCTTAATAGATTTGTTAAACCAAATGTGGGTAGACAAGGGACATGAAAATCATCCTTTGCTGACATTTTTTGAAAATATGTGAGATGCTTATTTTGATGAGTGATAGTTATGAGTCTGTTATGAGACAGTTACTATGTTAGGAGCAATGGCCGTGGGGAAGGGGTGTGACTCAGCGCCTGACCTCTCAGATGTGATGGTTTCATGGGGGTGACAGAAAAACAGTCAAGCCCAGTTTAGTTTGGAGTGTTCAATGACGGGGGAGGGGGAGGTGCAAGAAAGGTATCTGCACATGGTTAAGGAATAGAGGAGCGTGGAGATATGAAGACAGAGGGAACAGCATGTGTAGAGCACAGCTAATCTGTAGAGGACCTGAGGGACCGCAACTTTGGAAAGAAGGAAGAGATGAGGCTGGACCCTGGGGAGGGGTGATGGCGAGCAGGGGCCAGGCCAAGAAAGGCCTTTCCAAGCGGCCTGGAGTGTTTGGGCTATGACATCAGCAGAGGCGGTGACTGAATGGAGCCTCTGATCCAACTGGTCTCTACCACGCGTCACAAGCGATCCTTTAAGCTTTCTGATTTCTGTAACCCACCTTTTTGCACAGTCCTTTCTCTGCTCAGCTATCGCCCCTTCCCAAGCTCCAAGGGCTAGTTCCAACACCAGCTCTTTCTCCAGAAGCCTCCCCAACACCCTCGCTAGAGGGATTGACCCCTCCCGGGCAGAACTGTGCAGGTGTCTGTGTGCACACCAAACAGGAGCACGTGCAGTGTAGTGCGGTATACAGAAGCACCGAGCCCCAGTCCTGGCTTCGCCATCTCCTCTCTAGGCCTCGGTGACCTTATCTGTAAAATGGGAATAATGACATCACCACCTCCAAAGGCTGTCTCCAGGACATTTAACTGAGAACAGTGACTGGCACAAAGTACGTGTTTAATGAACACCACGCTCTCTCCGGTGCTATGGCCCCCACACCCAGCCAACGGGCAAGGCTTGTCTCTGGTGCCCCCCTACCCCAGGATTCATCAGGGTGTAGGAGCCAGGGTCCTCCTCTCACCTTCGGTCACCTCTAATTCTGATCTCATACTCTCTGTTTAGACACTCAGCACAGGCGAGAAATATCCTTCCCTTTCACAGGTGAGAAACCCACACCAGGTCACTGTTCCTAGCTCGGCTGTCTAAGCCCTAGATGATCCAGTACCCGCGCCTTTCAGAAGGTCACTGTCCCTCTCTGTGCATCTGGATGAGTGACCTCACCCCAGAGGCGGAGGGCTCGGGGACCCTCCGTGGACGGCTGATGGAAGGCGATCTCCATCCCCGCCTGCAAGCCACACAGCTCCCTGGCTAGCCCGCTCACTTTCACTTCCAGGAGAAGCTCCAGCCCCGTGCTGCACAGCTGGCCGGACGCCAGCGCAAGGAACAGGTATATTTTAATTTGCCACGCCCACTGACTTAATGAATTGTTTTTCTCCTCCTCCGGGGACTTTCCTAACTTCCTTCTGTAAACGAAGGAAGAAGCACATGAGCATACTGTATATAAATATACTTGGGAAAGATTTCTTCTTCTTCTTTTTTTTTCCCCCCTTAAACCAAACTTGGTTTCTGTTGTAGGCGGTGCATTCCCTAGCGGGGCAGGGCGAGCAGGAGCGGGGAGTGCTATTCACAGGGAGGGGGAGAGGAAATCAGGGGGAGGGGGAGAAGAAAAGGGGAGGAGAGGCAGAGTGATTAAATCCGCCGCGTGAGAGCGGCTCTTCTATTTAATGGGGGGTTTCTGCCCAGGAGGAGTTAGAGGTGCCTCCGGGACAACAGGAGCATGGCAGAGGAACTGGGACTGGGCTTTGGGGAAACAGCCAGTGTGGAAATGCTGTCCGGGGACAGCAGTGACAGACCCCTGGCCAAAGCCAGGCTGGAAGCCAGGAGGGACGGTGCCTGCTGGGCCCTCACGGGCTGCCTGGTGTTGTTCCCCATCCTTGTGGGACTCGCCACCTACCTGCTCGTCGGCCAGCTCCGGGCCCAAGGCGAGGACTGTGTGCATTTCCAGGTAAGCCAGCTCCTGGCTGGTGTGCGGGTCAGGGGGTGCTGCTGGCAGTGGCCCCTGTTCCAGCTCTGAGAGAGGATGGAGCAGGTTCTTTGCTTCCACATGCAAAGGCATTCCAGAATGGCAGGGGTGGAGTTCAATCTGGTTTCTCTTCTCAATATTCCCAGGAATGAACTCACCCTTTTTATGTTTATATGGAAATAACTTCAGGCTCCCTACTTTTAGATAATTACAATCAGAGTGTACTGATAATTTGAGAACATTCCTTTTGTTTAAGGGGAAAAAAAGAAAACCCCTTAAATTACATAACTAACCCAGGATCATTGCAAAAAAAGTTAGAAATCACAGATAAGGAAATGAAGAAAATTGTCATTGTGCATAAACCTTTCGAGATGATAACTAGTAACAGTTTGAGTTATATAATTCATAGTATCTTAATACAATGGTATTATTTTGTATTTCCTAATATATTATGACTTTGTTTATATGTTAATAAGTTTGCAACAGCATGATGATATGGGTGACTAAATGATATTCCTACATGTGAGCTATCATTTATTTACCAACTCCCTCTCTTGGGTTTAGAAATATTGTTTTTCAATGGCCTACAAAGAACCTCCTGCTTGATGGTCTATCTCGAAGGTCTTGCTGGGGACTGTGGAAAAGCTTAGTAAAAAGAGAGTGTCAAGTCCAGGGAAAATAATGGTGATGGGTGCGGGTACAGGTGTCAAGGAGCGCACTTAGAATTCTGGACAAGAAACATCAAAAAAGTATCTGAAAGCCTAGAGTGTTGTTCGAGTAAGATCCTTTTAAAAAAAATGCTTCTGCACAATCTATGATGGCTGATTTAATTTCAGTCCAAAGTATTAAATCCTAATGGAGAAAATAGTTGGTTAATAGGAAACCTGGTAACTCAGCGATCCTGGCCAGCTGCCAAGCAGAGGGCAGGCCGTGGCTAATGTGTAACCTGCGCCAGCCCGGCAGGGTCACCAAACAGGCTGTGATTCAGCCACAGCATTCTTGGTCACCTGCCATGGCTCGTAAAATGTAGAAGTTTACCGATGACCCGGAAATGCTGCTGGCAGTAGAGGAGCATGGCAGGGCACAGGAGTTCAGGCGCTGACCCCTGGACCACTGTGCTGGCTCCTAAAAGCCAGACCACAGTACCCGGCAGGCGCACTGGGGCCCCTGGCCAAGCAGACAGTTGCTCTTGAAGGAGCACTGAATGACATGCAACCTGTACTCTCGGGGTTCTGCAGGGAGCCCTGCAGCATGATCGCACCCCACTACCCAAGATCATGTCTGCAGAAACCAGAGGCCATTGTCCACCTAGGAGACCAAGTGGGTGCCACGCTCTAGGGAAGCAAGTTGGGGATACGGGCTATCACTAGACTGGAAGCCCCACGGAGGAAGGAGCCCCGGAGTCTGTCCCGTGCCTGCCCTACTTTGGGGCTCAAGAAATGAGCAAGGCTAATTCCACCCACTCCGTTATAGGAGGACCAGTCTCCCTGGAGAGTGGACACGTGGGGACGTCTGGAGCTGTTGTTTGGCCAGGCTATGGAACTTAGTGTGTCAGAAGCAAGAAAGAGGGGAATCGGGTGAGGCTGGGGCACGTGTAGCAATCCAGGGTCCTGAAAAGAAACAGCTGGTCACTAAAGAAGAGAACTTAAAGGAGCAGAGCAGCTAGACGCGTTTGAAAGGGGTTGACAAAAGAGACTGCTGAGCTGCATGGACAGAAGGAAACCCAAAGGGCTGGGAGCACCCCAGGAGTTAGCAGCTGTGGGGAGCCTTTTACCTGCCGTTCCTTAACAAGAGGGGCAAATGGAGCTTTAGAGGAACCCGGGAAGAAGTAAACCTAGGAGAGGGCCTGCTAGAGTACTTAAGGCTCGGTACAGAAGGACAATAGCAGCCAAAGCATCAGGCAGTGGGCAGGAATGCTGGTCATTGTCCTGTCAGCCCCTGATCCTACTGGCCAGACTCACCTGGAAGCCACGGCTCAAAGAAGCCAGGGAGCAGCCATGCCCAGAGGTCCTCACCGAGCACAGAGCAGTGCCAAGAAGGGCAGAGAGCAGACCTGGAGGGACCAGTGGAGAATGGCTGGCTCAGGGAGGCGGGAGAAGATGGGAATCAAGAAGAGAAAACCAAGTTGAAACATGGTTATTAGACACACCTGGGTCTGAAACCCAGCTTGGCCACTTCTGGCCATGTGAAAATAGGCATGTAGCTTCATTTCCTTGAGCCTGTTTCCTTTTCTACCATTCCTATCAATACCCTGACGATTTCAATAAGGGTCATGCAGGAGCATTTCAAATGTTTGGGATGGGGCAGAGCTTCATGCATAGGGTTACTGTGATGCGATCCTTGCTCTAGGCCAGGCACCAATTACCAATGAAACTTGATCTGAGGCCTCAGGGAGCTTGAGGTCTGATGCATGAGATGGATAAGGAAATCAGCTATCTCAGTGTAGAGGTTCTGTGGAATCCGAGATGTTCCAGCCCAGCCATGGGGTAGGAGTGGGTCAGAGAAGGGGTGTTGGGGTAGGGAAAGCACCAGTGGCTAGAAGGCTGTGCCTGAGATCCAGGTCAAGGACCCCGTTACAGATAAAGCCAGTCAGAGGATCACAGGCCACTGGAGGTTACAAGGCCTTTGAAGGTTATTCAGCCTAAAGCCTTCTGTTTTGCAGATAGGGAAACTGAGACATAGAGGGATGAAGAGATTTGCCCAAACCCATACTGCTAGCCAGGGGCAGAGCCAAGCGTTGAAACTGACCATCTATCTGCCCCCCTGCTCTGCGCACCAGGCAGCAGGGTTCATGCTGCATCAGGAGCAGACTGCCACACCAGAGGAAGAATGATGTTAGCAACACAGGGAGGAGGCCAGCCAAAACCAGCACCCCATTCCACCCCCAGCACGGGCTTCAAACACCCAATATAAGCCATGCACAGAATCACCCGCCAGGACTCCTGGCCCAGGGGAAGTTAGGGCTGCCGTGTCTTTCCAAAGAAAAGTAAGGATCAGGGAGGTAGCCTAGCATGTAGAAATATAATTAAAAATATAATTAAAAACAAAAATATAATTAAAAACAAAATCTCCTCCCAATCCAGAAATCCTCTCCACCAAGGTAGTTGAGAAAGAAAATGCTTTTATTATTGAATAAGCATTAAACCAGGATGTGGTGCACATCGCAGGCAAACTGCTAAGAGGTTTGCAAAGACAGGAAGAAATCACCCTTTCCATAGGCAGGCAGAGCCAACCCATTACAGACACTTGGAAAGAGCCAAGTGCATCTGCATACATAATAGGGCACTCTTCATTTGCTGAAAGGATGCACATCTACAGGGTGTTTATAAATGCATAGAGTAGCTCAGGAAGAGCTCAGAAACCAGAAACTCCGTTAGCATCCACGTCGGGGAACTGGGTGAGTGGGCCACAAGGAAAGGAGGGAGACATTTGTAAGCCAGATATCTTCATGCTACCTGTGTGTGTTCCCTATATATACAAAGCAAGATCGGGGTAGTAACGTGTTCGGGGACCATTAGACTTCTGGAGGTTATAGGGCAGATTTACATCTTGGAAAGATCATGGATCGTAAGTTCAAACTCAGTGTGAATTGTGGGCTAGCCCCTTTTTAGCATGTTTTCTAACCTCCCTGGGCCTCAGTTTTTTGATGTATAAAATGAGGACAATTAGAAATAAAATACTGAAGGTGTCTGGCAAGAGGTGGGGATTAGTAAATGCCAGCAATTATCACCATCACCACCTGGGAACTTCTCTGATCCGGGAAATTACATCATGGAGGACAACTTCATTACCTGCTCTGGAATCTGACATCGCCAAGCCAGAGAGCAGGTTCAGGTGCCGCAGGGCTTTTCTTGGTCTCTGATATTTACGAGCTGCCTCTGTGCTTCCTTCCCCAGCCCAGTCTTGCCCCACAACCTCCCCCATCCCCCATCCATTCTTTATCCAGCTGCACTTAACCTCAGCCTGGGTATTCCTGGGGCCCTTCAGTGGCTCCACTCCCCCGGGATGGGTCACTGGCCCACTCTGGCCTCCTGGTGCCCTGAGGCCAGGCCTCCGTTTTCCCTGGGCACTGGCTCTGGCACACAGAGTATGCTCCAGGCAAAGCTGGGTGCACTGCGGCTGCTCAGCTCTGCGTCCGGCACAGACATGGAACTCAGTTCTGCGCGGTGACTTGTCATGGTGGTATCAGAGGCCTTCCTGCCCGGGGTCGCACCACTGCCCATCGCTGTCCTCCCTTTCTAGGTCCTACTTCTAGAATCATCTGCACACATTCTCCCCACATTCACCTGGGCTCCCCCAATCTCACTTCCACCCCTTCCTAAAACTCCCCACAATGTTCCCTGCACCTCTCTTCCCCCACGCATGCCTCTGAGACCCCGCCCCCAGTCTCCATCCAAACCAACAAGACCCCATTGTGATGCCAACTCGGGCTTCAGAGTCACCAGACTTTGGGAAAGTCATAGCTCCCCACAACACAGCTGTGGCTTCTTAATAATTTCTTATATACCAGACACTGCGTTCAACTGTCTCATAATCAGGGTTTTGAAAAGAGTAAATGAGATCATGCCTAGAAAGTGCTTAGTGTGACATCTGGCAAATAAATACACACCACACAGGCTTGCTGTTATTACTGCATGCACTGTCTCAGCGAATCCTTGAAACCACAAAATAAGTCAAGTTCTGCTATTATCTCCAATTTAGAGATGATGAAACTGAGGCTTGGAGAAGTGCAGCAATGTGCTCAGAGTCATCCATTGGGATTTAAACCCACCATAGATGTTCCTCCTAACCACTACGCTCATCTGCCCAACAGAGTATTCACCTCTTAGGGTAGTCAGGAGCACTTAACCCTGAGAAGTCTTACATATAGTAAATACTCCTTCCCATTGCTCTCCTAAGGGCACACAGAAGGCACTCTTAGATGTTTTCTGGATGGAGAGAGAGTTGAGGGACTGGGCAAGGTACCAGATCTCCCCGAGCCTCAGACTCACTGGCCATGAAACAGAGGTGGACTCTGTGATGAGGATTCTGCAAGATGTCTGGAAAGCTGTTGCCAGAAGGTAGATGCTCATCAGATATTATCTCCCTACCTACTCTCCCTTGGGTGAGCCCTTTTGTATCACTCAAGTTGTTTCCTCTTTGGGGAAGAAGGCAATAATAATGATCCTTCTCAGTGGTGTCTGGAGAAAACAGATAGTTAAGATAAAAGTACTCTGTGAATTGCAAGTCATTGATTCTTGGGAGGGGAGCCACCCCTGCTTTAACCTCAGGAAACCCCAGCACACCTGGACGACAAGCCTGCTCACTGCCAAAGTCAGTCGGGCTGTGGTCAGAGCAGGGAAACAAGAGGCAGGGACGGAGCCCTGTGCAAAGGAAGGAAGGGCCTGCGAGCCTGGGTGTGCGCCCCCTTCGCCCACAGCAGCTCACAGCTGGTAATTTCAGGATCCCCTCGCTCACCCCATAGGTGAAGTCACACATCACTGAGCACCATGCCAGCTCAGCAAACTCCCTCGCTCTCGCCTGACAGGGCACACACTGCAGGGCTACAGCCACACACCCCAAGAGAGGGTCACCCAGCCCAGCCCAACCACAAGGTGACCCAGCAGCTGACCACAGCAACACTCAGAGGGTTGGAAATGGGAGGGGGAAATGCCATTCCTTCAACACTTTGCCTTCTGAAAAGTCCAAAGTCTAGAAGCAAATTATGGACTGGAGAAGCCTAGTGAATGTCTATCTTTGGGGAAAGAAGGAAACTACCCAGAGGTCCTAAAGGATCCAAAATTCTGGTGTTTTTCATGAAGAGATAGAAGGTGGCTTCTGTTCACAAGTGAAATTATAAGACAAAGACTGTGCAGAACCAGCAATACATAGCACAAGCTCTTATTTAGCCCAAAGAAAGAGGGAAATGTATTGGATACCCGCTTTACGTGTGTGGTCTTTCTGAGCATTACCATAGTTCTGGAGGGAAAGAATCATTGTCGGCTTCTATGGGTGAGAAAATGGAGTCTCACTAAGGTTAGCTGACATGCCAAAATCGGGGTATCAGGAAATAACAGATTTCCAAATTTGCTTAGCTGCAAACACCAGGGTCTTTGCTCTGTGCCGTGCGAAACGTAGCATGCAAAGCCCTATCCAGGGCACGTTGGAGGAGAAGGAGATGAAATGACCTCAGAGTACAACAGTCCCAGACTGGGTTTATCCTTGGGAAAGCATGTGCAGGGAGAAGCAAAAGGAAGAGACGAAGAGGCTGATGCCTGCAGACTTCTCCTAGATGTGCTGGGAGGATATTGTGGGTCATAAAACATCTATGCCTTTGCAATTGGAGCACTTATGGGAGCAAGAAATGAATAGCTCTTCCTGTTTATGAAGAGACCGAGGGAGTGACTACAGAAAATGGGAGGAAAGGCTAAATACATCATTAGTTAAAACACACTCCAGGGAGTGTTCTGGAAAGATGCCAGGAAATCTCAAAGATCACCTCATTGCAGGTTCCTTCATCAGTTGTGCTCTCAGTTAATGTTTACAGGGCTCCTGATATGTGCCAGGATCTGTGTATACTCAAAGGCTTAGATCTCTGGCCCTCTATTCACCTTTGATCTTGAACAATTGCTTTACCTCTGTAAGCTCCCATTACTAGGCCTGCACAGACTACAAAAAGGTGGTGCTGACCCCTCCTTTGACATAGCTGGAGCATTAGATGAGAATCACACATCAGGGCCCAGTGCAGAACCTGACACCCAGGACACTCAACTGAATAGCAGTCTCTTCCTTCCCTCCAACCATTTTTTTTTTTTTTTGCAGTTCCGGGGATTGAACCTAGGGGCATTCTACCTCCAAGCTACACCCCCGGCCCTATTTTTTATACTTTATTTTTGAAACCGGGTCTCACGAAGTTGCGGAGGGCCTCACTAAGTAGCTGAGACTGGCCGCAAACCCCGATCCTCCAGTCTCTGCCTCCTAAGTACTAGGATTACAAGCATGTGCCACCATGCCTGGCTTCCCTCCAACCTTTCTTCCTCCCAGTTTGAAGAATCAGAGTAAACCCAGAAGTGCCTATAGAAATAGGTCATGGTTGGTTTCAGTCAGGGATTACCAGTGTCAACATGCAAAAAGAAAAAAAGTAAAGAAAATCAAATGATAGCAAAAGTTCCCTGACCTATAGGAACTAAGGGAGTGGGATGGGGAAGTACCACTTTGTTTTTGTAGGGCTAACATACTAGCAGACACCGCTGGTCTCGGGCATTATGCTATGCTGCTCAGATGTGTGCCCATGGGTGTACACATTGCCTTTGCTGACTCTGGCTTCTACCCAAGCCTTGAAACCCTCAATAAATATTTCTAGAGCCACAAAAATGCCCCAGGCAAATCCTGACAAAGACCTTTAGAAGCCCTGAAACTAAAAGGTCACAGCTACTCACCTATATGCAATTAAAGTTTTGTTACATGCTAACATCTTTTTTCTGGATTTTTGGATTACAAAATCTGACTAATGCCACAGAATTTGAATGCTAGTCCATTTCCCCTTCTCTTTTCTTCCTCTGTCTCTCTGGTACCTGAGACTTTGTGCATTTTCTCAAGCGGATAACCCAGCAGCAGTGTTAGATGCTGGGAGTAGAGTGGTGAGCCGGATAGGTAGACCAGGTCTCCCTTAAATTCCACTAGCGAGAGAAAGGTGATAAACACACAAATAACAAATAGTGCCGGGCCCTGATTCTCAGCCAGTTGTTTGAGAAGACATATGAGGGGAGATACATTCCATTCTTCAGGTGTGCTCTTAGGCCTCAAGCTTATTCCAATTTGGAGGCTAATGCTCAGTGACCGGTACCCCTCATGAGCCACTGTCTCCTCAGCGCCCACAGGAACCCAGAAGTGATAGAGATGAGCCAGGGTTGGAGGACAATGAAATGTTTTCTTAGCTTGGTGTTGCTGGCAGCTATCTCAAGAGCAAGCATTGGGACAGCTTACATGCCTAAACTTTTCTTCAAATAGCTACGATTTCATCCTCTCAAATCTCTTCCTCATCCATGCCTGCTTCCTGTCACAGTGATCTTTCTCCCATGATAGACAGAGTCATTGTTAAGAGAATCGGCCATGGAAAGCCAGATATTATTCTTGGAGCGAGTCCCACTGACGTTCTTCTTGGGCACTCTGGATTGTTGTAGTCTTTGACACCCACCAACAGGCTCTGGCATGGCCTCCAGATGATGTTCAGTTGGCATGCTGGTCTCCTGAAATCCATACACACCCTTCCATATAAAAAACAAAACACCTGCCCCAATAATAGAGATCCAACCAAGCGATCAGGAAATTGTGTTTGTATCCCAGATACACATTAATGACAATAGAATTCTCAGTCAGAAAGGAATGCTCCAAACTCTTAGTTGAGTGTCTACTTAGCTGAAGACAAGCAGGATATTTTAAAAGTTTTCTCAGTGGAAAATTAAATGAGTCAAAAGAAGGCCAACCAAGTTTGATCCCCTTTCTTATACAAGGCATGCAATCGAGACCTCCCTAACAGAGAACCCCACCTTTGGTTTTCTGCCTTGCCAAAGACTAATTCCTTTATCAACTCTGTCAACAGCAAATCCAGCAACAGGCTAGAGAATAAGCTCATCTGTGGGATGCTACTCCAGCCCTTCATCCCATCAAAGTTACTGATGTTGGAGAGGTGGTCACCGCAATTGGTTGTAGGTTTTTCAAAGACCACTGTACTCACTACCCCACTCAAAGTGCACATAATGTATTTATTTGGGAGCAGAGAATCTTGCAGTTTTCCTGTTGTCCCCATGTCCCATTGGGTCTCCTTACTCTTGCAGAAGCTGCTGACTTGTCAAGAACAGTCACAACCTCCTTTACCACCTGGCTAAATACCTGCAGACCTGTCAAATTCCATTCAGGCTAATTTCCCCTGATTCTCCCACTTCTGGGTCATGTCTGTGTGTTCTAAACTTTGGCTCTGCCCATGGTCACCATGCACAGAACTGCTGATATTTATCTTCCACCTCAGCAGGTGAGAAGCTGGTCTAGAGCTGCAGGGTGCAGAGGTTTAGAGCTTGGGATTCGGGAATTACCTGGCCTGAGTTAAAATCCTACTCCTCCACTTTCCAGGTGTAGGACATTAGGAGACTTATTCATCCTCCTTGAGCCCTACTGTCAATATGGGAATATGAATAGCATCCACCTTCAAGTGTTGTTGTAAGGCAGAAGATGATGCTTAGCAGAACATCATGTCACTGCTCATTCCATGAATAGCAACTACACCTACTACATTTTTAGATCCTTTGAGCCATGTACTGTGGTTGCCTCTTATAGTTGGGAACACAGAGACTTAGAGGGCAGTAAATAGTGGGAGACAAAGCAGGGGTGGTAAATTGGGACTTTGAATGTCAAGATAACATAGGATTGTGTCTTGAAGGCCACGGTGTAATGAGGGATCCCACAGAGACACACCAGATTCCAAAAAAATCCAATTTTGAGGTATTTATTTTTTACAACCGGTCGGGCTACACCCCTGGTGAGTGCAGCCCCGAGGCTCTATTGACAGCTGCTTATATAGGAAAAAGTACAGTTTTACAAGATAAAAAGTTTAAGTTCACATAATTTTAGAATGATGGAAAACAACTCACTTGAGACCAAACAATATATGTTTACCTTACATTTGACATTGCTTGGATTTTCTACATTTGCATAAACAAAGCGGCGGGGATACAGAAGCCAAGGTTAAGCATTATGCAGTGTTAGCAAAGTTCACGGCGACCTTCCCTCATGCCAAATATAGTGGAGCTTATGGCCTTGCAGTGCTCAGGGCAGCAATATGGAGTAACTAGGGCTAAGATCTAGGCACACTTCATCACAACGGGGAGCCATCAAAGTCTTATGAGCAGAGTTACGTCTTGATAAAGTGCTTTAGAAAACACACTCTGAAGGCAGGCTAGGAAATAGATGAGAGAAAGGAAGAAATTTGAGGCACAGAAGCCTGTTAGGAGGCTGTTGGAAGATTCCAAGAGAGCAGCGTGCCAAGGCCTGGAGCAGAGGTGAATGAGAGATCCACCAAACAGAAGTGACCGACATTGGGCTCATGAAAGAAGAAAGAAGCAAATTTCAGGTCTGGGAACCAAGGGGAAGCAGTGGTGGTGGCATGAACAGAATTAGGAAGCATGTGGAAAGGGGCTGGGGCATATGGTGAAGCCAGCTGATCATTCAAAGGCAAGACTTCTGCCCTGGAGAAGGCTTCCAGAAGAGGTGAGTTAAGGTGACTTGAGAGTGAAAAGAGGTAGAGATGCGGGCTCTGCAAGGCCACTGTTACCATGGACCTGCTCACAAACCTGACCATGGACCTGCTCACAAACCCGACTGCAACAATGACACAGTAACATCCACACAACTGCAACAGGGACATCCATGCACACAACACACACAGATGCAGAGACAAACTGATTCACACTCTCCCCTGCCGACATAGCCCATCCTCTTCCACTCACAAAGACACACAATTCCTCATACACAGCTACACTCACAACACACAGACATGCACACACACACACACACACACACACACACACACACGATGTAAAATAGCTCACTATGACCAGAGGAGCACCTGTTAGTGGTGGCTATGTAGTTACAAGAACAAAATCAGAAGACTGAGTCATGTCAAAATCATATCAGATAGCCAGGCGTGGTGATACACACCTGTAATCCCAGTACTTAGGAGGCTCAGACAGGAGGATTGCAGGTTCAAAGCCAGTCTCAGCAACTTAGTGAGGCTCTTAGCAACTTAGTGAGACCCTGTTTCCATATAAAAATAGGGTTGGCAGTGTATGCCAGAGGTAGAAGACCTCTGGGTTCCATCCCCAGCACCACACACACACACACAAAAAAAATCATACCAGAGGATTTTTAAAAGATTGTAAAATGGGAGATGCTGTATTATTCCTAAGCTACAAACACGGGTTTGTTCCACAGCTTTCTGCTCAGGCATGCGAGTGGTGGTTCTTATTTTCCATGGGGTCTTGCACTGACTCACACATTTTCTTGTTTGATCTTCACCTCAACCCTGCAAGTCATTTGGATGAGAGATGCTATTATCCCCACTTTACAAATGAGTACACCAAAGCTCAGAGAGGAAAAGCATCTTTCTCAAAATCATATTGTTAATAAATGAGGGAACCACAGTTCAAATTCAGCCCGTCAGCCTCCAAGGCCATTACTTTTCCCCTGTCCCGTGATGTCTGAAATGACTCACAAACTAGGATTGCAATGATGAAAGTCTTTGTGCATCATGAGGAAACAGGGAGGAATGGGTGAAGAGGGTGTGAAGGAGAACTTGACCATTATTTCTTTTCCTGTATCTTTTTTAAAGAAGGGTTCCAACTTTTAAATTGTGATGGAGAAAAGCAAGTAAAGCAAACATCCTTGTTTGTTCAAATGATAGAAGCAATGACAAGATGCTTTCCAAAGAGCAAATGAACTTTGAAGCTCAGATTCAGAGAAAGGCCATTGGGGTGTTGGAAGAGGAAAGTGGAGGGCTCGGGTGCAAGATTCCCACAAACCAAAATATTCTCCTATCGTTTCCTTCATGGCAGAGGACCCAGGCTAGGTAGCAACAGAATCCTAATTATATCTGTGCTTTGGGAAGCTGTTGGGGTCAGAAGGACCACAGGTGATCTGAATCATTTCTTTCTCTCTCAACAGCCTCTAAGAAGACAGGAGTTTGGACCCTCACATCTGCGTGCTAGTAAGTCTATTCATTTTTGATGGATTTTCTTGGGGGGAACAAGAACGTTTCTGATAGTTCTGGTAGGTGGGAGTTTGGGAGCTGGATCTTCAGTTGCCAAGTTGCTAAGGTGAGGGATGCAAATCTAAGAAGGCAAAATGGTGTCGTGGCCAGGCTCATGGCCTGTGTAACAGATGGCCTGAACTCAAGCCCAGCTCCGGAATCTGACAGCAGTGTGGCCTTTGGGCAAATAATTTCACCTGTCTCTGTCACCATTTATTCGCCTCTAAAAATGGTTGTAATAGTACCTACCAACAGGGTTAGTGCAAATCGAATTAGTTGATTGCTATGAAGCGGTAAGAACAACACCTAGCACATCAAAAGCACACTGTGGATTTTGGAGCTTTTTTATCATCAATAACATCAGCTTTATCACTGCAGACATAATACACTTACCTCAATATAATCATCTCTGAGAGCCAAAGAAATATTCTAAGGTCTTCTCAGGAATTAATGAGGGGAAACAAAGCCCGAGAGAGAAAAAAGAACCTGACAAGTTCATACAGCTGCAGAGGGGACCCAACCCCCTCCCCATCTCATTTCCATTGAGCCATTCATATGCCTCAGTGGATATAGTAAAAAGGGACCATGAAGAAGGTGAAGGATCAGTCGGCCCTCACAAAAGCAGCATAAGGGAAGAGTAGCGCCTTGTGCTTTACTGAGCACTGACCATGTGCCAAGAATCAGACTGTGTGCCCATCTTAGAGATGAGAAAACAGTCTCGGACCAGATCATTTGCCCAAAGCCATAAGGCCAAGATACATTTGTACTCAAGACTCTTTCTCCTGAGTCTCCTTGTCCCCAGCAGTGCTTACTACAAATACCATATGCCAATCCAAACTCACAAGGAATGAAACTTGACCAAGCTAGAGGAGATCAATGTTTCTCTCCCACCATGGGTGCCAGGCAACTGCCAAAGTGCTGTCTTTGCTCCAGTCGCCCTTGAACTCACACAAAGCACATTCACATTTCTCCTTTTGTTACAGATGAACTTCCCAGAGCTGATAGAGATAAGCCGAGGGCACATCTGACAGGTAAGGCTCCCTGTGTTTTCTATGAGACCCTGGTTCATAGCCCCAAGATTTCTTCCAGTACTTTTACCAAAACTCACTCTAGTAGTTTTAAACCGGAAACCACGGCCCTTGGGGTAACAGACTTCTCTCAATCAAGGGATTTTGGATGTCTTCCTTCCTACAAAGGATCCAGAGGCCTGTGTCCCTTGGGTGAATTCTAATTCCATCAGCCTATTCTGTCAGCCCTCTCCTTTCTTCTTCTTCTTCTTCTTCTTCTTCTTCTTCTTCTTCTTCTTCTCTCTCTCTCTCTCTCTCTCTGCAATGTAGATTCTCAGTGTTGAAGTTTCAAGTACTTGTGGATCTGGTCACAGATAAAAGTTCCCCAAGTAGCCGCTTACCAGTCCACGTGCTCCCTCTTCAAGATGATGCCACCGGACATTTGGGTTCAGGAAGGTGTCCTCCCCCCAAAATTCTATCAATGCAAATGTATTAAGTGGAACCTCACAGTGTCACCGGTTGGCCAGTTTCCTGAGTCTACTGTGGAAATTCCAGAAGTCTCACACCTGAAGTCCATGGACCTCGGAGACTCCAGAGGGAAGAATGAGATGATGCCGAAGAATATGTTAAAAAAAAAACACCAAGAAACTGGAAGGTTAAAAAGCAAGCATACTCCCCTGACCTGTAAAAAACTGTGCAGTCTGCAAGAAAATATCCTCATGGCTCAAGATATTCATGTTACTATTTAGTAAGAAGGAATTGTTAGTGGTAAGCCCTGAGTAAAGGTTAAGACCAGGGAAATGCCAAGCTGCCACCATTTTTCCCTTTCCTGCCTGTAATAATGGGAGAGTTTGAACAGGCTGGACAGAAAAATCCTAAAAAGTGTCTAAGTGTGGAGAGGCTACCCCCTCTTCCTATGAATTAAAGACAAAAACTGGGAGAAGCTCCGTCTTCTATTGAGCTCCCAATATATGCCAGGCAATATATATCAGTCCAATATATATGAGTCCCAATATATATCAGTCCAATGGAATAGGGAGTGGTTGTTCCCATTCAAAGATGAGGAAACTAAAGCTTGGACAACTGAATTCACATGTCCCAGTCAGATGACCAGGAAGTAGAAGGGTCCAGATTCAAACTTGCTTCTCAGAACTGCACTTTCCATTACAACACACTTCCTGTCCAAACCCCTACTAGCTAAATACAGACCAGTTCAGTAGAATTTGCCTTATCTAGAGACTTAATGAATTTTGCTTTTGCATCATCTAAGAATAATTTTTTTTTTGTTTGTTTGCAGTACCGGGGATTGAACTAAGGGGCATTTTACCTCCGAGCTACACCCCCGGCCCTATTTTTTTTATCCTTTATTTTGAAACCGGGTCTCACGAAGTTGCGGAGGGCCTCACTAAGTAGCTGAGACTGGCCGCGAACCCAGATCCTCCGGTCTCCGCCTCCCAAGTACTGGGATTACAAGCGTGCACCACCATGCCCAGCTTTAGAATAAATTTTTTTAATGAGTGCATTAGCCACAAAGAAGAAATAGAGGCTTTCTTACAAGGCATTTGCAAGGGTCATTTAGTGTGGGGCCAGACATTTGGTACATGTGTCATAGTTTCAAAAGAAGCCATAGTCCATTTAAAAATGGGAAAGACACATTACAAAATCCCAAGAACTGGATTTCTGGTCATCCACTGAGTCTACAGATTGCTACATGGTTTCTTTAAACACAACCTATCCCCAAATTGTAGTGTCAGTGCATAATAGTGATTGCTGATTGCCGTGAATTTCTAAAGCAGATATAGAAAATAAAAAAAGGTTTTATTTTTCCTGAAAAGTATTAGCTTTATTGCAGATTATCATATTTGAAACCAATGGTTTGAATCAAGTTTGAAACTATTCATTTTCTTCTACTATAGACATATTTCATAAAAGCATTCATTAATATGTTCTATATAATGTACATTTATGAGTAATGCAAACATAAGAACATATAATATCAAATGAAATAGTCTTATTTTTAAGGTGTCAAAATGAAAGATGCTGGTTTATTTGAGGAAAGAAAAATTGAGTACAATTGTATCCAGCCGCTATGATAAAAAATGTTTATGTCTGTTCCATCCACTTAATCTTCAGAACAAGACTCTGAAAAAGCTTTGTCCCCAGTTTTCAGACAGGAGACTGAGGCTCAGAGAAGGAAATGAACCTACACAGTTGATTAATGCGCTAGAGTGTTGTACAATCAGAGTTGGTACTAAGCCCAGTGGCCCAAAGCCCAGGTCCCTTCTACTTCACCAGTCAATTGCATTGACTTATATTTTGGCCCTGTCAGTGTGGAAGAGGAATTTCCAAAATGTTCCGGGTCTCTTGTTCCAACATGTCCTGTAAGGTAATTCTTTATTAATTACTGCTGGTGATTCCTGTGACTCTGGACTGCAGCACTGGAATGCAATGACAGGGAA
>PVJS01039175.1:2500-19029 GCA_004027185.1 Glis glis
GTTGGCACATGGAGGTTGGAGTGAATTCTTGGGAGAAGAAAAGTCTTAACATCTGCGAAGTGGCAGATTCTTCCAGGGAACATCATGTTTTTGAGTTGTTACAATTAAAACCCGTAATTTGAATATTTTTGTTACCATACCCAAGATAAATGTTTTATGTGTCATAAGACCTATTTATGAAGTGAAATTACATTACATTAAATTGTGCCTTTAGCTACTAAGCCTCAATTCAATTCAGTAAACATTTATTGAGAACAGGCTCTGTTCCTGACCCTGTGCTACGCCCTGGAGATGCAAAAGTTAAAAAATATGAACCCTGTTCTCAGTTGCTCTTGGTTCCCCTGAGAGAACCATTCAGCCATTGAGTTGTTATCACAAATGCTGATTTTATGTTATTGCTAGGTGTTGGCATTCTTTGGTGATAATCCATGGTTGAAAGGCCATTCCTGCTTTCAATACAGAAATAATCTCATTCAGGTTTTTGAAGCTATGCATAGTACCCCATGCTGGGCCTTAAAGTCAATTTAGTGGAACAAAATAAGTTAAAAAGTAACTGGAATAAAATAGGAAAATCATAGTTACCACATGAGACACAATTTGTCTCATGTGGTAACTTTTTAAAAATTACCATTTTTTTGTTGTTGTTGTCTTTTCTTTTTGGTACTGGGGATCGAGCCCAGGGCATTGCACGTGCAAGGCAAGTGTTTTACCAGTGAGCTACATCCTAGCCCCCAAATTATCATTCTTTGTAGATTCATTCTTTGATAACTGTTGCACACTGCTGTATTGTTATTATTTTTTTAAATAAAGAATAATAACCTGCCAGCGCAGTGGTACATGCCTGTAATCCCAGTACATGGGAGACTAAGACAGGAGGATCTCAGGTTCAAAGTCAATGCATTGTAATTTAGGATTTTTTTTTTTTTTTGGCACTGGGGATTAAACCAGGGGCATTCCTACCTCTGAGCTACACCCTCAGCCCTATTTTATTTTTTGTTTTGAAACAGGGTCTCACTAAGTTGCAGAGAGCCTCACTAAGTTGCTGAGGCTGGTCTCCAACCTGCAATTCTCCTGTCTCAGCCTCGCAAGTACTGGGATTACAAGAGTGTGCCACCATGCCCGGCTAAGATCCTGTTTTAAAATAAAAAAAAATAAAAAATAAAAAGGGCCTGGGGGTATAGCTCAATGGTAGAACACCACTGGATTCAACACACACACACACACACACACACAGAGAATAATAACATTATTTTTAAAAAATGATTCCTGGTTAATACTAATTTAAGCAACATAATTAAATAAAATACAAAATAACGCATCCACCCAGAGATCACTAGGACTAACATTTGGTGAACAACACTCCAGGTATCTGTTCTGGTAGAAGGACAGATAGACATAAATTACTTGAATGTGTCACATTTATTTTTCCCTTCGACTTTAGGCAATGTTGTTTTATTGTTTTCTGATACTGAATATTGTAGGGAAGAAGTAGATGGCCAGCCGGATATTTTTGTGTTTATTTTTTTCTATCTGAAAAACCTAAAAAGTATTTCTTTATCCAACTTAAAATTTTATAATATAAGCTCTATTACATGTGGCTTGTTCATTTATTCTTAGTGCAGTGCCTGGCACAGAGTAAACACGTAATACATACATATTACAGGAATTAATGTGTGAATAGTGTTGTAGTATAAAGAACCCTTTTTTTCCTCATGGTTCACATTTTCTTTTTTTTTTTTTTTGCGGTACCAGGGATTGAACCCAGGGGCGTTCTACCTCCGAGCTACACCCCTGGCGGCCCTATTTTTTATACTTTATTTTGAAACCGGGTCTTGTGAAGTTGCGGAGGGCCTCACTTAAGTAGCTGAGGCTGGCTGCGAACCCGGATCCTCCAGTCTCCACCTCCCAAGTACTGGGATTACAAGCGTGTGCTACCATGCCTGCGCTGGTTCACATTTTTAACATGTCTGAAAAATGATAAGGAGACATCACAGACGTCAATAAACAGAAAATACAAATGTATATATTAATGCATATACATACAAAACTATGTGTTCCTAGTGGAATTTATAGGGTCTCAAAGATAATCTAGAGGAACAGCATTATTAGATTGGGGATATAACTCAATGGTAGAGTGTTTGCCTAGTATACATGAAGCCCTGGGTTTAATCTCTAGTACCATACATACACACTTATTCCTAGACACACACACACACACACACACACACACACACACACACACGCACTAGCATATATTCTTTTTCAGGAACATGGCCCATTTCTAAAAATTCAAGTGATTCATTTGGTATCGTGGAGTTCGTGATGTATGAGAGCAGAGGTGAGGCTGATCAGGTTTCTGGGGGCCAGGGCGTGGTGGGTTTCCCTTGTGTATACAGCAAATTGAGCACTTACTATGTGCTACTCACTGTACTGAGGATATAGGAGTGAGAATAACCTCTGGTGGTTGCTTCCAAGAAGTGTACAGTGGAATAGCATCATGGTACAATATGGTGTGTGTTGGGGTGGGTGTTCTTGATATTGGAGGGGGAACAAAATTAATAGTATCTCTTTTTTTTCAGTTTGAAAGACAAGAGTAAAGGTGAAGTCCAAAGTCTTACTTTTTAAAGGGCTTGTTCCGAGCACCAGCTGGGCCTCAACTGTTTCCTGGACTTGCTGAATTAGGCAGAGTTCCCTCCCCAGGAGGCCATACCTAGCTCTCTGAGGGCAGTTAGCTCCCAAGAGAAAGTGAGTCTAAGAAGGGCTACTCATGCCTAGTGTTGTTTTCAGAATTTACCAGTTAGATAAACCATCTCTACAGAGAAAAGGGTGATTGAAGGGGCAGAAAGGAGACTGGAGTTATATATCTGAACTCCCCATAGAAGGGAGACATAGAGCTTGGTGTGGTAGTGCGTGCCCAAACATAATCCCGGCTACTTGAGAGGCTGAGGCAAGAAGATCATAAATTCAAGGCCAACCTAGGCAATTTAGTGAAACCTGTCTCAAAATCAAATTTAATAAAGGTCTGGAGTATAGCTCTGTGGTAGAGCCCTGGCCTACTATGTGCTAGGCCCTGGGTTCAATCCACAGTATGGAAAAAAAAAAAAGGGAGACATCAGGACCTGGAAGAAGCATTTCATATCCCTCCTTGACCCCATATAGGAGGGTCTAGTTGTATGGGAGTATTTTTGTGTGTGTGTGGGGGGGTGAGTGTATCTAAGCTGAGACCCGAAGGATGAGTAGGAGTTAGCTGTGGGAAGAGGTGTAAGAAAGTTCTAGACAAGACAGTGAGGAGACAGGTAGTGAGAGACAGATTAATGAGCAACCTGTTGGCTAAGTGAAGGAGTCAAGAGTTTTGTCCTGCAGGCATGAGAGTAGGGACAGGAGTGGAGGCCAAAGGTCAAACCCGGGTGATTTTTCTCTGCAGGTCTCAACTAAGGACTGGCAGTGGGTATGGAGAGATTGATGGAGAGTAATATTTCAGAGGTACATTGAGAGGCCTTGGTGAATGGTTGAGGCAGGGGCTGGGAATAAAGAAGGAAGATTGGGTCATGCTGGGGAGGTAAATGATGCTCTCAAAACTGTGAGCAGGAAGGTGGTCTCATTAGGTAGGACTTGAGAGAGGGAGACCAGAAGTCAAAACCAAAGTGGTGAGGGTCTGAACTAAGGGCAGCATTACAGTTACTGAAGACTAATGATGCAGACTTGATGGTTTGAATGTGGTGTATGATGAAGCCCAGATCCACCTGTCCGTCTGTCCCTCCCTTCCTCCTTCCTTTCCTTCCTTGTCTTGGAGATTAAACTCAGGGACATTCTATCTCCAAGCTATACCCCCAGCCCTTTTTATTTTGAAGCAGGGCTTTGCTAAGTTGCTGAGGCTGCCTTGAACTTGCAATCCTCCTGTCTCAGCCTCCCAAGTATTGGGGTTACAGGTGTGCACTACTGCTCCCCGGCTTGAAGCCCAGATTTCTGTCTTTGGCCCCCGAGCTAAGGACAATGCCACTATCTGAGAGGGGGCCTTTAAGGGGGAGCTGGAAGGAGGAGAGGAGTAAGTGATACCAGTCTTACATGCTCTGGTACTCCTAAACTGGCCTATAGTTAATTAAGTCCCAGAGGTCCAGGTGACGATGTGAGTTCTGTCTGGGAGTGTTAGGGGAGGCACCGGACCTCTGAGAGCGGGGTTTGATTGATGCTGTTGGGTGATGGTAAGGAGCAGTTCTCGAAGGATAGGATAGGTAGGAAACACTTTGGTGGATCCCTGAGCACATTATCCCCAGTATAAATTTCAAGGGAGATGAGGCAGGAGAGAAGGGCAATAGCCCGGTCATCGTGTGCTATGTAAAGTGAGGAACCTGCACTTTATGCAGCTCTGGGAGCCCTTGGAGAATACTAAGGAGGGACGTAACCTGGTCACATTGTTAGTTCCCTGGAGGTCAGCACTGTGGATGGGTTGGAGTAAGCAGACTGGAAGCCAGAGACTGGCTAAGAGATGAACCCTCCATATTTGTGAATGATGTGAGATATGGGCCTTTGAAATCAGGTAGTGGATAGAGATCAAAGGTACTAGGTTTTAAAGGCAGTGATAGAACTGTAAGTTTTACAAGTGTGGGAATGACGAACTGATGTGCCATTTACCCCTAGCCCTGATTTTTGATCTATGCTTCCACACTGTGACTTATAATATCCCCACCTGAATATTCCACAGGGCCCCCAGGGGCTGCATCTCTCTACTCTCTCATTCTCCTGAATAACACTGATGGGAGATGAGAAGACCTCCTCTCCTAACGGAAGCCCAGGGTAACACCCTCAATCATGTTCTGCACACGACTACAGATAGTGCAGACAGTGGCCAGTTCCTTTCTATTTCCCCATTTGTTCATCCCGGTGCCTCTTCTTTTTCTTTCCAAGGAGTCTGAGTTCTGCACTAATGTGATTGAAGTCCCTCTGGAGGGTTCCTCTAGGGCTCTTCATAGTAACTGTGCATCCCTTTAGAATGATGTTGACGTTTTCTGGAATGTTGTGGAATGTCGAAGGTCTGATTACGGAGAATAGTCTTCATTCTTGCAGCAGTTGTGGCAAAGAGCCCAGGTGCAGCATTTCTAATACAGAACTTGTTACCCATCTCTCCAATATGGTCTGCTCAGGTCGGCTCGCTCATTTCAGTTACAGTGTCATCTTCTACTCTCCTCTTATCCACCACTGCTTGCTAGTTAGCATCTGGGTGCAGGCTAATTCACATGTTAAGTGTGTGGAATGTGCTGTCTCCTTATTTCTGCTGTTTTCAGTGCCTCAACATAACTAATGTCTCCTGTCTTTCTAGCTCAGTCTTAATCTTTCCAGAACACAAAGACGATGCAAAAGTAGCAGAGATGTTGAGGTGAAGTTGAGACAGGTGGAAAAAACTCTCTCAGTTGAAGGCCTTGACCTTTCAGTGAAGACCTGTTTATATCCACTTTTAGTTCATTAGGTCAAAGTGCCATGAGGTTGGGCTTAAAGCAAGAAGAAATAATTGGATCAGGCAATGTCAGGTATAGTGATAATTTGCCGCCATCCTCATTTTCCAGGACCTTCACACTTGCAAGTAATTTTATTTGCCAACTTCCCACTTCTGAGGATAGAATCGTGGTTTAAACCATTATCATCTCTCTCTTTTTTAAAATATACTTTTATTGGTGCATTGTAGTCTCACATCATAATGTAGTTCAGAGTGATAGGGACATACCTGTACTCAGTACTTGGTGAGCCTCCCCCTGGCTCCCTCTCTGCTTCCTCCCCTTCCCCATACATGATATTGCGATTGGCTTTGTTAATTTCACATATTTACATAACTTCAGTGGCAGTGTTTTCTTCATTGATTCACTCTGTCCCTACCCTCCCCTAGACTCCCTTCATCCCTCCACTGGGGTTTCTCCTCTATTAGCTAAAGTCCCTCTTGTATTGTGATTACTCCCTAGCTTCACATAGAGAAAACATAGGACATTATCTTCTCTTGCCTGGCCTGCAACACAAATGTCATCATCTCCCTACCTCCAACCTTATCCCCTACACTCTGTCCTCAACATAGCAGCCAGAACAATCCTCTTCAAACTTAGGGCAGATCACGTTACTCCTCTGCTTGACACTTTGCAGATATTTCCCACTCAGCTCAGAGGAACAGGGAACGTCTGAGTAGTGGCTGACTCAGCCTGCGTGATCGGTCTCCTTGCCTCCCTGTCTCCCTCCTTCCTACTCCAACTGTACTGGCCTCCTGCCTTTTCCTCCACACACTAGACACACTTCTGCAAGGGCCTCTGCTTGGCATTCTTCCCTTTGCCTGAAGCTGTGTGACTCATCCCTCACCTCCTGCATCCCTAACTGCTCAATGTCAGTGAGGCGTTTGCTGACCACCCTATACAAAGTACCAATGCTCTCCTACAGAGAAAATAAGGCATGGAATAGAGGGAGATCAACTTTTAATATACTATATACTTCACCTAATTTGTTTATCCTTTGTCCTCCCAAATATAGTCTCACTATCTGTTTGGTTTACTGCTGTATTGCCATTGCCTAGAGCAGGGCCTGGAGTATAATATATGCTCTGTAAAAACTTGTTAGTTGAATGAACTCCACACGTAATTATCTCGAATACTTTTTCACATAAGCAGATTCCCAAATCAAAACAAACCCTTTGCTAGAGCAAGGGTTCTGATTTTTGGTTTCAAAACATTCATGTTAGTTTTGGCTTATGTAATAGGGAATCAATAAGAGATGACTCAAAGGTAGACGAGAGTGAAGATTTCACATTGCATCCTAATTTATCTCTCTGATTGCATCTTCCTTTGTTGTGTAGTATTGGGAAGCATCCGTTTGGTCTATATCTAAACTGCAGATAGGTAAGAACTGTAATAAAAAATGGGAAGTACACCCTACAACACAGAGCAACTACTTTTTTCAAGGATTCATTCTCTGCTGTAAGATGTATCATTACTCAAAAATGTAATTTCTGTCTTGCTACTGGCAACGGCATGATTCAGCCTAGCCATTGGAGCTTGGAGTCCGGCGAGGCACTTTCTTTTATATTTGCTCAGCCTTACCTACTAGTTGCTGTGGCAACGAGATCTGTGCTGTACAAAAGCTCAGAATACCAGTGGCCTCTGTGCCCTGCTTTATGTGAAGGAATGGGTAGAATTGCTCAGGCAGTCCACACAGACACAGAGCAGGAGCTTAACATGGCCTGTGCTGAGCCGTGGGTGTGGTGGAGTTTGGACACTTCAGTTCTGTAACATTTGTAGGGTCATGATGCAAAGGACCCTACAAATGCAGGGTGGGACAGTTCTTTATTCTACAAGCCTGTCCTTTTTTGCACTGGCACGTACAGTACCACATCCCACCTAGCTGCCTCTTATATTTCCAGATGCCTTTAGCTAAGAACCTCATACACTCTGCTGAAGTGGCAGTGGTCTGGGCATAGAAAAGAATGCTCGCATGGCACAGGCAGGTACCTGCTAGCAAGTGGACAAAATAAAATGGGAAGTGGCTATGGAAGGCTGACCACGTGCAGGGAATACACAAGGCGCTTTGGGAATGTAAAGATATGCATTTCTCAACTCATTCTTTAAAAAATATGGTTGTCTAGCATCTACCAGCCTGACATTTTTTATATTAGAGTTAAAGCCCAGTCTGCAAAGCTCTTATGTGAATTTGAACAGGAGTAAATTTGATTTGAAAATATTGATTAGATCTGAACCAACAGATACTTAGAAATCTCTTCCCCCAAAAGATATGGAAATATTTCATTGTCTACTTAAAGGTCACATTCAAGTATTGCATATAGAGTATTTACACTTCAAGTAAGGTATATGTCCTTATGAAACTGATCCTATTTTTCTTTTCTTTTTGCTATAACCATTTTTGCTGTTTTTCTTCTTGCTATAACTGTTTTCTTCTATACCTTTCCTGTATTGTATATTGCATATGCAATTTGATTTTGTGTTGACTACTTTTAGTGAAATATTAGTTAGTGAACATATTGAACATTCAAGCAGTATGGAGAGAGATGCAATATCAATAGAGTAAGTCTCTCTCCCAAGAGGTTACTACAATGAGTAGTTTCTCTGGATCCTTCTGACAATTTTTGTGTCAACATATCAACATATGTATGAAGATATCCTCATTTTTTAAAAAGCCACACAAATGGGAATATACTATATATATTTCTCTATATTGAGTTTTTCATTTAACATGTAATGTTTCACATTGTTGGTATTCAACAATGTTTGTTGAGTGATTGAATAAAGAGTACATCTGTAGCAATGTTTACATTCAGCATAGAAGTTAGATAATAGATATACCCTTTAATGAATATCCTTGGCTATTTTGACTCTTGCATTTACATATCAATTTTAGGATAATCTTGTCCACTTTTACAATAATCCATTTGGGATTTTAATAGAGATATCATTGAATCTATTGATCAATTTTAAGAGTATTGCCCTCTATACATAATGAAGTTTTAAAATCCATGAACACAAGATATCTTCATTTATTTGGGTCTTCTTTAATTTCTTGATGATGTTTTGTAATTTTCAATGAACAAGTATTGTACTTCTGTTATTAAATTTATTAGTGCTTTTTCTTTTCAGTGTGCTTGTAAATATAATTATTTTCTTAATTTCATTTCATCCTAATACTTTTTTTTTGCCTGCTATTGATGAGACTCAGGGTCTAGCATATGTTAGGCAAATGCTCTACCACTGAGCTATACTTTAATATGTATCTTGAACAGAACTTCTTCTCCTCATCTTACTAAATGAGTGAATATATCTGTTAAATTCTTGAATGGGGTTACTGAATCAAAGGGTAATTATATTTAACATTGTGATAAATGTTGCCAAATGTGGCCTTCAATGAACTTGCCACTATTCATATCAATAGATTGTAAGGGTGACTTTAATGTCATTTCTTATATATTATAAATTATAAAATTTTGAACTGTAATCAGCCTTATAAGAAAAAAATTATATCTTCCTTTGTTTACATATGCCTATTTGCTTATACATATGGCTGTATATATGTTCTTTGTGGGGACTACCTTTTTTAAGCCATTCGCCCAATTTTTCTGTTTGTAATTGACTCATCAATACTCATATATCAATAGATTTGGATTTTCTTAAGTGTAAGCTAACTTTTAAGATGCCATGGTGTATGGCCATTGGAAATGACTTTAAAATAAGTGGCAAATATTTGTGTAAGACTCTACATGTCTGCACCTGTGCACTCTTGAATGGAACTGGAGCCTGGCCAACCAGTGTTACATCCAATAAAACAAGCACTTATAGAATGCTTAATTGGTGCCAGAAACCTGGTAATAATAGTGATGAATAAAGTACTGCTCCTGCCTTCCTCACCACTCACAGAATAGTGTGGAAGCCTAGAGCCTTAGAGACTGGTGGAGGTCAATTTGCCATTTTTAATTGAGGCACCTGTTAAAAAGTGTCAAGGGAGATGTTAACACTTTTGCCTAGTTTTTTTTTTTTTGTGATACTGGGGATTGAACCCAGGGGCATTCTACCTCCGAGCTACACCCCCAGCCCTAATTTTTTGTTCTTTATTTTGAAACAGGGTCTCGCTCAGTTACAGAGGGCCTCACTAAGTAGCTGAGGCTGGCCGCGAACCCGGATCCTCCTGTCTCAGTCTTCCAAGTACTGGGATTACAAGTGCGCGCCACCACGCCCGGCTACTTTTGCCTAGTTTTAAAGACTGGTTCTGCTAGGTTGAGAAAAACAGTGGGTAGTTCAGCCTGAAAAGAAAGTAGGAGCAAAGGCTAAAAGGTGAAAGTGCTCGGCAAGTTTTGGGAATGCTGGAGGTGGGTAGTGAGTGTAGTTTATGAGGTGGAACTGGTAGGAAGTGAGGTTGGAAGGTAAGCTGAGGCCATGTTACATATACAATGGCTTCAGTGCCAGACTCAAGAATTTGGTTTTTGTCTTTTTGTTTCTGGAAGGCATCAGTGTGTTTGAGGGATGGGATTTTAACGTGGAGGCCTAATTAATGGTGATGATGATGATGAAGAAGATGATGATGGTGTTGAAATAGCTAAGCTAATGCTGAAATATTAATTCAGCAGCCTCACAACTTCCATATGAGAGTCTATTACTATAGGGATTTTTATAGATTTGAAATTTTATTTTATTAAAAAACATCTCTAGCACTGTAAAATAATATTTTCATAGATATTTGCTTTACATGAGACATCAGAAACTTATATATGGTGCAAAAAACAAAAACAGTGAAAAGGAAAAAACAATAAAAAACTTGAGTTTCTTTCTTTTTTGTATTGATTCCTGGATTTTATTTAGACTAGGGATCATATACTCAAAGGCCTCAGATCCTTTAAGGCCCTGTAAATGAAAGTGGCCAACCAGTGAATAGAGCTCACTTGGCCTGTGGGCGTGGGCATGGCCTATGGGCGTGGGCGTGGCCTGTGGGAGTGGGCGTGGTCTGTGGGAGTGGGCGGGACATGGGTCTTGTCCTAGGGGGCAGGCATGGTTGTGCTGAATCATGTGGGAAGGTGGACCTAAGTGTTGGTAGAGCTTCTTTTTTTTGTGGTACCGGGGATTGAACGCAGGGGTGTTCTACCTCCGCGCTACGCCCCCGGCCCTATTTTTTATACTTTATTTTGAAACCAGGTCTCACGAAGTTGCGGAGGGCCTCGCTAAGGAGAGAGAGAGAGAGAGAGAGAGAGAGACAGGGAGAGAGAGAGCGAGAAAGCTGAGGCTGGCCGCGAACCCAGATCCTCCGGTCTCCGCCTCCCAAAGTACTGGGATTACAAGCGTGTGCCACCATGCCCGGCTTGTTGGTAGAGCTTCTATCTAAACATTGACTTAAATTTTCAAAACATTGGGTAGGTCTCATCGGACACATTTTGCCCAGGATCACCAGTATACCTCCATTTTAGATATTTAGACATTTGAGACTAGCCCAAATCCTTAAGTAATTTAGATATAGATATCACTGATACACAGTTTTTATTCTTTAGGGAAAGGACAGGATCAAGACTCAGAATTGCCATTTTGAGGATTAGAAGCAGGATCGTGACTCATTAGTTTGGCGGCTATACTTTAGGAATACATGAAGGAGGTAGATATTGTTTTTATGACGTGGGAGAGTGATGAGCTTAGAAGTGGAGATGCACCAGTGAGAGCCAGTCTTCTGGATTTAGAGCTTTTAGCACTGAGAAATAAATATGTATTGCCATACTTGGAAGACATTAGAGAATTTTAGGTCACCAAGTATCTTGATATGAAAGGGATTATTTCCAATTTCAAAAATGATTTATTGCTAACAGCTTTTTTTCGGGAAAAATCACAGAGCAAGATCTGAAAATTGTTCAAAGCCTGTTTTGTATCCATTTTTTACAGTTCAAAGGAAATGGCGAAATGCAATTTCAGGTTATTCAGGATGCTTCTTTGTAGAAATACAGGAGTGAATACAATGTGATCCTATGAGGTTTGATCACCTCTATGGGTCTTAATGTTGAGATAAACAATTTTTAGGCTGAGAGATGGCCGCATTTATATTCACATATATGCTGTGGATGGTTAGAGGGTAATGTGAATTGAAATAGCATATCAATTCTTTTTACTTTTGTATCGGTAAGAAAGCAAAGTCATATGATCAGTGTTGATTAGATCAAAAAAGATGAAATAGGTAAGACCGTGTTATATAATAATTGGTTACATTATATGCATATCCCCACCAGTTAGGAGGTTGAGAAAATGCTTTAAAACAAATTTTAAAAGTTTGTATATAAATGTCTTCTTTAATTACCTTTCATAAAGCCTCACATCTAATTCCCTCCACAAATTAACTAAATAAATAAAAATTCATGGTAGAGACTTTGGAAGATTAGAATACATTTTTTCATTATTATTAGGTAGTGACAAATTTACCCGCCTACTCATGCAAACTTCCTGATTCATCATCTTAATGTAATAATTCTGGAGGCGGGTGGCAGCCTTAAGTAAAACTGCCATTTATGTAGAAAAAGATTATTGTAGTTTGCTTGGATTATCATGCTTTGGCAAAAGAATAAAAAAAAACTGAACATGTCAACATGAAGCTAAAAGAAATAGGATGACTGGCATGGAACACAACCAGATTTGCAAATTTATCTTCACCAATTATTTTATACATATTTTCAAATTTTGTCTTTCAATAGCATTTTCCTGATTATAAAATCAAACTGTACTTATTATATAGATTTAAAAATTCTTAAAACCAACCAAACAGAAAAAATACAAATAAATATCCATAATCTTTTCACTTAGAGATAATAACTGTCAAGAATAGACTGAAGTCAGACAGATCTTGGGTTTGAGTCAAGTCTTTACTACTATTAAGTAGATAATGCTACCTTTCTGGGCTTCAATTCCTCATCTATAAAATGGAAGTATCAGCTTCTTTGGGTAGGAGGCATTGGTGTATGGTAAATAGTCAATCTACTTATTATTATTATATCTTTCTAGTCTTTTATCTAAGAATTTATTTTTATTTTTGGTTATGAATATACTGTATATTTCTTTCCTTTTTATTTAACATCACATCATAAGCATTTGCTTGTGTAATTTCGGTTTATAAACAGTCTTATTCTAAATCATTGACCACATTTCTGATTATTTCCTTAGGGTAAATTTCTAGATATCCTGGCTCAATTGATGGCAGTGTGTTTGGCATACAGGAACACTCTGGCAGTAAAAGATTCTGGAGTCTTGATCTTGTGACTATTTACCTGGTAGAGGATATCACATCCCTCCCTGGTGTGATCATTAAGCTTAGCAGGAGCTCAGAGAGAATAGACAGAGGCCATATGCAGGGTGGTGATCAGAGAGGGCTCCAGAGCCTGTCAGCCCAAGTTTGAATCTTCGTCTTGCTACTTTGTCAATATTTTTAACTTTTCTGAGTCCTTCCTGTACAATGGGCTAAAAAATAATGCCTATTTCACATGGTCCTTGTGATTAGATGGCTCACTATCTACTCTTGGCATGTGGTAACCACTTAATGAATGTTAGCCCTTATTGTTTGTTACATTCAACTCTGAAAGTTTGTTTTTATAATTAAATGTGAGGGAATAGCAGTGATTTTCAAAAGTAATTATTATAAACTGTAAAATATAAAATAGGGCAATACAGTTTTTTTGGTTTAAAATGGACTGATTCTCCCCACTTAAAATATAACAAATATTTTATCTGTTTTAAATTTGTTAACTAGAAGAAAACACGAAAAGAGGCATTTGATTTTATAAACCTTATAAAGAATTTCTAAATACTTTTTCAGTAATTCAAAGATGGAATGTGGCTGGGAGTGGTTGTACACACCTGTAAGCCCAGTACTTGGGAGGCTGAGACAGGAGGATTGCAGGTTTGAGGCCAACATCAGCGGCACAGTGAGACTCTCAGCAACTAAGTAAGATGCTGTTTCAAAAATTAAAAAATAAAGGGCTGGGAGTGGAACTCAGAGGGAATGCCCCCTGAGTTTACTCACCACCAAGTAGAATGTGATTTTTATCCATATTCTTTTTAAGAGACAAAAATGTTTTACATTAGTTTTTTTAAGTTAAATTTAAGCAAAACACCTGCAAGTAATAATGCTAGTATTTATAGAATACTTACTATATGCTATAGTTATTTTACTTATATTAACTAATGTAATCCTCATACTGTCTTGTAAAAAAGGTTCTTTTATTGTTCTCATTTTATAGATGAAGAAACTGAAACATGGAAAGGTTAAAGGCATTTTGCTGGTTGTCTGACTAGGGAGAAATTTCTTCCCTTTGAAGTCTAGCTCCAGAACCCATGCTTTTTTAACCACTTCATTAAATTACTTAACACTCAGAAAGACAAAGAATAATAATTGATTAAATATGATAATTATATGTTTACAATGAATTTGTATTAGTTGCAGAATTTCGATAAATTGAACTTAAGAATAAGGTTAACAAATTTATCTCTTTTCTGCAAATTCATACATGTAAGTTTCAATTCATTTTTCCTCCTTAGTTTTTCAGTTATGGAACAAAAGTATTGTATCACAACACAGAAGGTCCACAGGCTAAATTCTTCCCACCTCTTCAAAAAGTGATGCTACCACCTAATAGTTTCCAAGGAAAAGTGGCATTCATTACCGGGGGAGGTACTGGCCTTGGCAAAGCAATGACAACAGTTCTGTCCAGCCTGGGTGCCCAGTGTGTGATAGCCAGTCGGTAAGTTGACGTCAGGAGTTGCTTCAGCCTGATGAAGAAACTGTCTGTGCCATTGTATTGAAAACTGTTGGCTTATTTCATTTGCATCGTAATCTAATATGAAATATTCTGTAGATTACTTAAATAAATCTCCCTGGGAAAAGTCATTATAATTTAAGATGATAGAAATAATGACAATTAGCCGGTCATGGTGGCACACACTTGTAATCCCAGTACTTGGGAGGGTGAGACCAGAGAATCCGGGTTCACAGCCAGCCTTAGCTACTTAGTGAAGTCCTTTGCAACTTAGTGAGACCCTGTTTCGAAATAAAGAATAAAAAATAGGGCTGGGGGTGTAGCTCGGAGGTAGAATGCCTCTGGGTTCAATTCCCAGTACTGCAAAAAAAAAAAAAAGAAATAATGACAATTAGGGAACTGATGATGTGCGTGCTTCCCAAATCCAGGGGTAGAATTTGTTTTTTTCTATATACAAAGATGAAGCTAAAAGGTACTATATTGAGACTACTTTATTTTAAGTGGGAGTGATTATGATTACTGCTTCAATTAATAATTAACCTTTAGCAAGATAGGGGATGTAATCCTTCCATTTTCTTTAAGATGGACAGATATTTCAAAATACCTGTTGTGATAAAATCAGGAAAGATAAAAACCATGTGGAAGGAATTTCTTCTTAATTAGGCATATCCTGGTACCCTACAACTGTGTAAGTCTGGCCACAAAATCCACCCCTTCCCATAGGTTCGAATGTTGTAAAGTTTTAGGTGTATCAAGTAGTCATCTAATAGCAATCACTATGTTGCTTACAAATGATAATTGGCCATAACATTCTTGTTTTTTTTTGTGGTATTGGGGGTTGAACCTAGGGGCATTCTACCGCTGAGCTCTTATTTTATTTTTTATTTTGAAATGGGGTCTCACTAAGTTGCAGAAGGCCTCATGAGGTTGCTGAGGCTGGCTGCAAACCTGCGATCCTCCTGTCTCAGCCTCCCAAGTACTGGGATTACAGGCGTGTGCCACCATGCCCAGCAGAGCATTTTTTGTTGTTGTTGTATTGTTTTTAAGATTTTTAAAATATTATTTTCATTTTAATACTACATGATTTATATTCGTGGTTTTTTTGTGTGTGTATGTTTCTTTCAAGGACATAGATTCTGAATACATATAGGTGGTCTGAACCCTTAAGTTTGTTATAATACCTACTAACATTATAGCATGAATGTATTTTCTTTGTAAAGCTGGCTTGGGCAAGAGAACAGATACAATGATTGTAATTAAGGAAATAATTTTAATTTTTGAATTTTCGAGTTGATAATTCCGAAGTAACTGGTACAAAACGACTAATTCAATGACTTACTATCAGATAAATAAAAATTGTTTGAAATTAAGTTTTAGAAAATGAATTCATTCTAGTTGATTTGTGTGTAGATATAGCTTTCATACTTTCTCAGAAATGCTTGTCTTTAAGCTATAGATTTCTCTGCATTCTTTAAGATAATATGAAGTCATTTCAAAACTCATACAATGTACTTTGTGTTTATTTCCAGGAAGATTGATGTTTTAAAAGCTACTGCAGAAGAAATTTCTTCTCAAACTGGAAATAAGGTATGTTTAAAAGCAGTCATTTAAATTAGATTTGGGTATCATAACATGTTTATGAATAATTTGCTTATGTTTTTGGTTTAGGAAGCCTGGGAAATATAGGATTCCTGTTTCTCTTTTTGTTTTGCAGGTTCATGCAGTTCAGTGCGATGTGAGGGATCCTGCTATGGTTCACAGTTCAGTGTTGGAACTGATCAAAGTCGCAGGACATCCTGATGTAAGCATAATGGTGATGGGCCAAAGTATCAGGCTTTTGATGTTGATAACACCCACCAGGGTGCACAGAGGGAATAAAGTATAGATGTGAGCAAGAGCTGTGATGAGAAGCACTTATTTTCTGTTTCTAGGAAAATGCCAGCTCTGCTTAGAGCAGGAAAAAGAGTAAGTGGACTGCTACACTACTTTCTTTCAGGAATACTTTAAAAATGCATTTATAATCATAGAACAAACTTGATTTCACTTTATTTAATAAGATTATGAAATAACGAGCAGTTTTCTTTTTTTTATGTTCATTTATTGGTGCATTGTAATTATACATTTTGATATATGTCAGGGTATGAACATCATACATGCACACATTGCACATTTAGCCCTCCCTCCAATCCCACCCTATTCCCTCCCCCTTCCCTCCCTTTCATGCTCCGGATAGAGATTGAGTCTTATAGGTTTGTGTATGTACATCATGTGCTATAGTGTG